>PVIH01011079.1:0-71230 GCA_004025045.1 Sigmodon hispidus | reverse complement strand
TGACTATTATAAATAATTAGAGGTAGAAATTGTATTATGGAAATGACAATGTATTTAATGTATATTAATGTGTAAAATATTTTAGACAGAGGTAGACACGTGTAAAATAGGGCAATTATAAATTTAATTTTGTATTAATATATATTATTTTAATTAGATATATAGATTAATTTTTTATTTATGTTAATATATAATTATTTGTATTATGTTTAATTTTGTATTAATATATATATTATTTAAATTAAATATATAGATTGATTTTTTATTTGTATTAATATATAAACATTTGTATTATGTTAATTTATTTTTTATTTATTTTTTGGTTAATAGTTTTTTGTAAGTATAATGATTTTTTATCTTTTTTTTTCTATCTCTCTCTCTCACTCCTTTTTTTCTTTTTTTTATGTTTTATAATATCATCTTATCTTCTATCTAAGATTAACTTATAACCATTGTATCAAAATGATAATTGACCATAACCCTCTTTTGGATGACTAACTTATCGGGAGAGGGGCATAGTTTTTTTATTTAGTTGTTTTATGTTGGCCTGTGGGTGACGGTATCTCTGTGGGGTCCTGTAAACTAAACAATGGTTAAGTCTCAATGAAGTAACTGTAAACATATATATATATACATATATATATATATAACCATTTTATAAATGTCTAAAACCATTTTTATTGTATTGAGTCTATTTGAAATATTTGCTAAAGATATGATAAGAAACGTTTTAAATAAGGTTTATTTTGTTAGAATTATTTATAAAAGGAAGTTCTAGCAATGCGCCAAGCTGCCGTACCGACTCCTATGGACTCGCTGCCTTGTCTCACCTAGGGACTGGAAGACCCGCCTCTCTCTCCACGCTCCGCTTCCGTCTCCGCAGACCATGCCCTTCCCACACCTGTACAATCCATGATTTCCCACTACAGGCCACCTTCTGCTTTGACTTGAGCTGTTATTTTGTATCTTTTTTTTTTTTAAACAACTTTTTATTTATTTGCCTTGGTGTTTGCCTGGAACCAGGAACTGGAACTATAGACAGTTGTGAGCTGCCATGTGGGTGCCGGGAATTGAACCCTGGTCCTCTGGGAGAACAGTCAATGCTCTTAACTGCTGAGCCATCTCTCCAGCCCCTATTTTGTATCTTCTAAATGTTTATGTTATGTTGTAGTTTTTGTCCTTAGCCTCCTCCTACTTTTTTGTCTTTGTTTTCTGTTTTTCCTAGTGTGTAGAAACTAATACAGAAAATAAGAACATTGAATGATCAACCTCTAATAAAACATGCACACTATCGCCTCTCCCTGCCACACACAACTCAGATAACCTTGTGGAAAGGAGGATTGGAAGTAAGAAAGGATGGGATGCTACAGAATACTGTTTCCTGGTTATGACTCGGCCATTCCATTCTCAACCACCAGCATGTGCGATTGCCTGTATAATCACAAGATTGGAACTGTGAACATTCTGTCATGAAAGTGGGAAGTAAACACAAGGCCCTACCGTTTGTTTAGAATTTCCAAAGATTTAATGCTTGTTGGAGGGAGAAGATAGTTACTTTAGAGATGTAGACTCTGGTAAGTTACTAATGCCTCAGGAAATAGTTCCTCATCAATAATTCCATAAATAACCTTAATTAAACTTATTGGTGTAACACACACACACACACACACACACACACACACACACACACAGAGAGAGAGAGAGAGAGAGAGAGAGAGAGAGAGAGAGAGAGAGAGAGGTGGTGAATATTACCACTTTAAAAAAGGACTACATAGAAACCTAAATTTTCAAAGAAAAAAAATTCTGTACAAGTCACTCAAAATTATAGATAAATTCATTATTGTGTTGAGATAGTTATAGTATCTCTATTACTGTGTGTCTTTATCACCCATAAAATACATATACATACACGTGATCACTCCATCTATGCCCATATATTTCTCATTTTTCTGTATTATATGCACATAAATAATTATGAGTGTTTATGTACTATTTGAAAAGGTAACTTTGAATTTTCCTAATATAATTCGATTCTCATTACAAAATTAGTGGCTTCTAGAATGATTAACTTTTATCTCTTGGCAATAGACATCGATATGTGCATTGAAGCAAAGAAAATACAGTTGTGGGAGTATAATAAGACATAAGAGCTACATTTAGAATTTGTCTGTATTTGGTGATGCTTTCTGGAGGAACACAGATGATAGAAGCCTGTGTACATGTTAATTGTATAGTACAGTCAGCCCCAATGTTAAGGTACATATATAAGAATCCAGACTTTCAGCTCCCAAACCCAAAACTCCATTCTCTCCTCCTCCTCAGCACAAAATTATCTTGCCAGAACAGGAAGAAAACTCTCATGGATATGCAGAAAAGTACAAGAATAACAGGTCCAGCATTGGGAGACTGAAAACCATAGGAGTCAAACTTGAAGTTCACGGTCTTGAATTTTCTTTAGTCTTTGTTTCAATAGCTTTTCTATTTTTGCTAAATTTAACCGAGGAGAGAGAAGGTTTTATTACAGGCTTGTTGACTCGCCGCTGTTTCTACTGTGCCTTAAATGGTCTAGTGGGATCTGCAGCTGTCTTCTACTTATGGACTAGAAAAGAGACTCACAAAGGTTCGTGAGCATATTTTACCTCAGCATATTTGCTTTTTCTATTGGTTTTCTTAGTCTTTCACAGGAACAATATAGAATGGTTTTATCCAAAAATATAGGTGATGAAGCAATCATGTGAAAAATCTGTTGAGAACAATTTAATCTCCACATCAAGTTGATAGCTAAATTTAGCTGTAGAAAAAAAATGCTAATGACACTTTCTGTAGCTCTTTTTGGAAGTTCTTACTTTGTTTTTAACCTCCAATTTTCTCCATCAAAATGAATAGGCAAAAATAATGTTTAAAAGACTTACAAATATCTGCACTTGAACATTGGCAGACATAACTAGGGGAAGCTGAAAACCATCTACTCAGAATGACAGATGTTCAAGCCAAATATTCTTATGCAATCAAATACAATTCGTCCAATTTCTTAGAGTCATTTTAAAAATAATGAACCTGAAACACACACACACCAACAACAATTTAATAATAATAATAATAATAATAATAATAGTAAATTACTAGAAGGCAAGAAATAATACCTGTAAATCAACTGAATTATAAATCATGGTATTAAGTGATAGATTTGGATTCAAAAGTAGTTTGGTATGACACACTTAACTTTTTTACATGAGTCAAAATAATCGCTTAGTAAATCATCAATAGATTTTTAACTAGTTTATTTCAGCTGTCTTATGCATTTAGGATACTTTGACTCATTTTTGGTCCTTACTTCCTAGAAGGTAGTGTAAGACTTTGGCCTGCTGTGGTTATGACACTAAAGTATCTTCAGATATCAGTACCTACCACATGATAGCACACTAGCCTATGTTATTGCAACAGGTCCACTGTGGCATTATGAGTTATACTCAATTTATTTATTTTTTAATAATTACATAATATAAAATGGTGGTTGGGTAACTTGCACAGTGGTATCCAGTGACCAAATGTCAAGCCCTCTATATCTCTGCAATGTAGTGTGTGATATTAGCTGGTGCCCAATGTTATTAGTGTTGTAGATGAGGGTATCATTTCCTGCTGAGAACATATTGTTGTCCAGCGTTCCTAGATATATGAGAAAGCGGTAATGAGAAAAATGTCCATATCATCTGGAATGCTAGTACATTCTTGCCTGTGTATCTCAGTTTTATATCTCATTTTGAAACTTCTGAAGAGTCTCAAATAATGTTTAACCCTTGGTTTTTCTGCAATGTTGTGGTTTAAGAAATGTTGATACTTTTATTACACCTAGACATTATAACTTAATTTGTTATAGTGAAACCTAGTACAGAAATGTGGTAAGCTCCCAAAGATTCTCCCATAACACCAAGGTATCAACTGTTCTCTTTACCATTCTTTGAGCTATGAAGACATATATTTAAAAATCTCTATTTCTCAGGGCTATTAGAAGGCAGCTAAACCTTCCTTTAGTTATATGCACATCTCTATCCTTTATGAATCTCATAAATTTTTGTATCTAAGTCTAAGAATTTACCTTTAGAACTAGGAACATCATCTTTAACCAGTATTTTCCAAATATTTCTGTACATTAGAATCACCTAACCTTGCAAATTCTTTGTAGATGAAATATAGCCCTGGGAGGGGCTGGAAAGATGGTTCAGAGGTGAAGAGCACTGGCTGCTCTTACAGAAGTCCTGAGTTCAATTCCCAGCAACCACAATTACCAGGCTCACAACCATCTGTAATGATATCTGATGCCCTCTTCTCCCCTGAAGAGATGTATACAGGCAGAACACTGTATACATAATAAATAAATAAATGCATACATTATTAAAAAATAAAATAAAAAGAAATATAGCTCAGAAGGATTAAATTATAACCTCTGAAGCTGATGTCCTTATCAGCTGCTCATGATGCTTCCTCCAGGTAACTCCATCAAGCAAAAACACTTAGAAACCATTGCTTTACCCAGATCCTGAGATGGCTCAAATGCCTAATATGTACAGATCATTAATTCTCAATTTTAGATGCACATTAAAGCTTCCTGCTTTCTTTGCGAACTATTAAGCCTAAATTCCATCCCAAGTACATGAAAGAAATATTGCTTGGAATAGGATCTAGACACTGATGGTTCTAAAAGTTTCACAAGTGATTTCCCTTTGTAACCAAGATTGGCACCTATAGAATTCAAGTATAAGGATCAATAAAAAGCAAATTTCTGGGTTCTTTACCATAGTTACTTGTACAATAAGTCCATGTTGGGACTCAAAATTATGTACTTTAAACAAGGGAATAAGTTTAAAGTAATAAAAAATAATTGCACAATATTTTAATTAGAAATAGTTTTTGTTTCTTCTTAGTAGTATTTAAAATAATGTTAACTTACATAACAGAAAGTAGAGGCAGAGAAATGGCTCAGCAGGTAAAGGTTTAAGTGGGTGGTATCACTCTGAGGAGGGGATGGGAAGTATACTGACTGTCTGGGAAGTCAGGCCATACCTGGAGAGATGTTAGGGCAGCTCAGACGGCTGGAGTGTAAATGGGACAGCTCAGCTCTGAAGGGAGGGTATTCCGATTATTCAGGAACTCAGGCTATACCTGAAGCTGGGATGTAGTGGGGGATGTTCTCCCCTCAGGATACAGCAATCCTGCTCCTCTCCTGGAGAGTTGCTACAGCAGAGCTTTGCTCTGCCTCACTTAAGAAGGCTTCCCAGCAGAACTCTGTGTCTTCTCTCTGGCCCAAGATGTTATTTCTTTTGCTTTACTCTGCTAAAGGGGAAACACCTAAAGAAATGTAACAATATCCTCTGGCTTTTTTGAAATGTTATAACCTTTTCTGCTACACCTTGCTCAATCCCTTTAAGGGGAGGTCTCTACAAGGTTTTTCTGCTCACTAAGGGACATAATCAGCAAGATCTTCTCTGCACTGGTAAATAAAGATCTTCAACCCAAGATTCTTTTGAGAAAGAGATTTATTTGGGAAGGAGGAGTCCAGGAGTATTGCTGCCTCTACCAGGGTGGGAAAGAATAGCCCCCAACTGAACAGACAGAGGAGATTATATAGGGGCTTTTAGGGGCAGTTTCTCCAGTGATACAGCTCAAGGATTGCTTAGTTATTCCTGCTCACAGATTGGTTAGTTTTATTGGTCAAGGGCAGAGATGACTTTGATTTCAAGTCCCAACTGTGCTTCTTTTACTGGTCTTTTTAAACTTTTGGACTCTAATTCTAAAACCAAGGGGTTATTTCTTTCACTGGAGAATTGTAATTCTAGGGACCAAGTGTGTTCCTTTGGCATTAGTTTCAGAGTTAGAGCATGTTTCTCTGTAAAGTGTTTCTTTTACTGGCTTGGATCCTAGATCCAGGGTTTTTCTTTCAATGGCTCCAGATTCAGAGTTAGTGTGCTCAGGGTTTGGTTGGTTTCCTGCTCAGTGATTGGTTAGTTTTGTTGACCAGTTTATCAGGAGCAAAGATCACTGATTTCATTGCCAAACTGTATTCTTTCACTGGCATTTTCTTTTAGTGTTTGCACTGTAATTCTAAGACCAGGGCATATTTCTTTCACTGACTCTGATTCTAAGGACCATGTGTGTTGCTTTGGCATTAATTTCAGAGTCAGGGCATGTTTTTTTTGGTTCTATGTTAAGGGATAAAGTATTTCTTTCACTGGCCCTGGGTTCAGGGCTAGGGTGGCTTTCTTTGGATAGCCCCCTTTTTCCTATGAAAGGTACTTTCTATACAGATGTGAGAACATGACTTAGATATTCATAAGCCACAGTGCAAGAAAGGCGAGCATTCCAAAGTTGTACTTTGATCTCCACATATGAATCATTGCACACAAACACCCATGCTCACAAATAGTATACACACTCCTGGAAAGACAAAATACATACATGTGATTTCCACTTGCTCTTTGATATTAAAAGGAAGTAAGATACTATCAGTCTATAATCAACTAGGCCATAGGTATTGTTATAATAAAAATATAATGTTACAAAAAGAAGCTACATTTCTAATAAGTCCTGGAAAGTGCTCAGGCCCTCGGGAACCACAGTGACTAACTCCTGCTATAGGGCAATCTGCTTACAGTGAAAAAAGAGCAATGAAAAAGGATTTTTTAATTCCAAGATTTTTGTTTCTTACAGTTTTGCCCATTTTTAGGTGTTATTGCATTGTTTTAATGCAGTGGTTCAGCTGAGACCCTTTAACATAGTTTCTCATGTTGTGATGATACATCAACCATAAAATCATTTTCATTGCTACTTCTTAACTATATCTTTGATACTGTTATGAATCATAGCACTAATATTTGTGTTTTTCAATGACCTTGGGAAACTCCTGTAAAAGGACCATTTGACCCGGGAGGTCTTCACCCACAGATTTGGAATCACTGTTTTAATGACTATTATTTAAAACCTTTGGTAAACTATCAGTTATGCCCGACCTTTTACTTTCTTCTGCTTTTAACACTAACTTTCTTTCATTTAGATTAGTTCCCCCTCTTGTACTGTGGTATTTATTTTTATTTTTCTCCTTTATATTTATAGATAGTAAGTAGAATAATGTAATAATAACCTAAATGAGTGAGCCTGACACCCACAGAAACACGGTGTTCAGTGCTGGTGATCTGCTTTGGGGAGTTTTAATTGCACAGAACAGAAAAGGAGACCAGAGTAGGGCAGGCCAACTTTGTTCATGGGTGGCCAGATTGCTGGTCTACCAAGCTCTAGAGTCATTTCCCCTCTCAACAATGCTAGGCTCTTTAGAGTCCTTTTCTCATTTCTCTGGGGTCGGGACTCACTGTGAGAATCTCAGAGACCTAAACTCCTATTTCAGAGAGTAGCTAAATGATATAATTTATAGTGAACCAGTTATAAAAGGCTAAAGGGAAAGCACTAAATTGACTTTCTAGAGCTAAATTTTTTTTTGTTTCTATAACAGTCTACACAATAGCATCTCCTTCTACAAATAAATAAGACACTCATAAACAAAGAATTGTAGAAAGAAAATCAAAAAAGCATTACATACATGAGTAAAATAATGATTCATAACCAGCAACAAAATAAGCTGATACAAAGAATGAGAGCCCTTCAATAGCCTTACACATATATTAGACAATGAGGAAATTTACAATAAACTTTACCCAACAATAGCAGAATACACAGAATCCTTTCAAGTATATATACAACATATTTTTGTTCTAGAACAGACTTTACAATACAGACTAAACTTCCTGATTAATGTAATAACATTTGAACATTACAAAATATTTTTCTGATTGTCACTGAGACTAGAAATTAACAAAACAAGGGAATTTGGAAAATCTGCAAATGTGTGGAAATTCAACAAAACAGTCTTAAACAATCAGTGTGTCAGAAAGGAAGTCATTATGGAATGCATTAATTATCTTGGAACAAATGCAAATGAAGCATATCACAATTTATAAAGTTCAATAGTACTTCTGTTAAGAGGAACTTATGAATGTATACATATTTACATAGTGCAATGAATATGAGTTGGCAGTCTAAATATGTATGTTAAAGAATTATCAAAGAAAAGAAAAATATTAAAAGGTAAGTTCAGAGCTGCAGGAATAAATGTTAAGGATTAGAGATAAAACAAATAGAAGAGCAGGATAGGGAAAAATCACAAATCACTGAGAGAGTCTTTAGAATTTTTTTAATTACTACCATTATAAAGATTAGGAAAACAGGAGAGAAAGTATAGGCAAGTCAGACATGCATAGGTCTTTAAAAATGGTTTCATAGAAATAAAAATGCTTAAAAGAGAATACAACCATCATCAACAAATGTTGTAACCTAGAAGACATATGGCCAAGAAACATGACCTACTGAGACTTACTCCTAAAGAAAATGGGAAATCTGAAAAGATTTATGTCTAAAGGAGCTTGATTAGTATTCCAACTTTACTCAAAATGAAATGCCCAGAACAACACCTCAAATCTGAAATTTTTATAGTCTGTCTGAGAGCCTGATGATCTCTGCTATTTCCACTCTATAGCAGCTGCCTCCTTTCATGTCTTCTGCCTCAGACCTCTACCTGTCAGTCTGTCAGTGGCCCCTGCCTCTCCAACAATCACTTCAATTCCCTGTCTTAGTGAGTCTTTTATCCAGGACATACAGCTTCTTTGTCCATCCACAGAATGAAGTTGATGGTATCCTTAGATGACCATCCCCCACCCAAGACTCGAATAATGAGAGAATGATAAGTTGTAAAGTTTATAGGCAAACTTAGGAGAACTGAGGAAAATTTTACTAAAAGGGAATGTGTGTGTGTGTTTTATTTTTGCAAGACATAAAATTGGAGGGAATGGGCCTTAATTCAGCTTTAACACTTTGCTATTGATAATAGTAATTAAATCTGGAGGAAGAAAAGGTTAAAATATAGATACTGGGTGTACAAAAAGTTTTTAATACAAACCTAGTAGTTTGAAAATATATATCATTTCGGACAAAATGACAGCCTATAGAATGGGAAAAGATTTTCACCAACCCTACAAGTGATAGAGGACTGATCTCTAAGATATATAAAGAACTCAAGGAATTAGAGCTCAAAACCTTTAATAACCCAATCAAAAAATGGGGTTCAGATCTAAAAAGGGAATTCTCAGCAGAAGAATTACGAATGGCTGAAAGGCACCTGAAAAAGTGCTCATCATCTTTAGCCATCAGAGAAATGCAAATCAAAACAACTTTGAGATACCACCTGACACCTGTTAGATTGGCTAAGATAAAAGACACAGAGGACAGCCTATGCTGGAGAGGATGCGGAGCAAGGGGAACACTCCTCCATTGTTGGTGGGAGTGCAGGCTTGTTCAGCCACTTTGGAACGCAGTATGGTGGTTTCTCAGAAAATTGACAATCTCCCCAAGAACCCAGCAATACCACTTTAGGGTGTATACCCTAAAGATGCACAGTCACACTCTAAAGGCATTAGCTCAACTATGTTCATAGCAGCATTATTTGTAATAGCAAGAACCTGGAAACAACCTAGATGTCCCTCAACTGAAGACTGGGTTAACAAACTGTGGTACATCTACACAATGGAGTACTACTTAGCAGTAAGAAAAACTGATATTCTAAAATTTGCAGGCAAATGGATGGATTTGGAGAATTTCCTCCTGAGTGAGGTATCACAAACTCACAAAGATAAGCAAGGAATGTACTCACTCATTAGTGGACTCTAAACAAACAAACAAACAAGAAAAAAGCAAAGCATGCCCAAGCTGCAAACCACAACCACTGAACAGGTTAGGATCAGACACACCCTGGACTGACTCCTTGGATCCCACTCCCCATAGAGGAACACCTGACTCACTCTTGAGGGAGGGGGAAGAAAACTGGATCTGCCAGGAATGGAGACTGAACTAAGCAATATTGGGTCAGTGGGACCATAGGACTGTCTGCTGCCTGCCCAGGGAGGGGATGGGGAGTTGTGGAGAAGAAAGAATGACCTGATGTGGTGGGAGGGAGAAGGGACCTTGGATAAGGATATACAAGGATAGAAAGTGTGACTTCTTTGTTCATAATAATAATAATAAACTAAAAAATTCCAAACCTGAAAAAAAAGAAAATATATATCATTTCATAACTTTTGTAAGCCAGAGTTTTTACTGCAGTCTTATGTGTCCTTTGATAAGAGTTTTTTAAGGTTTGTGATTAAGGTGTTGGCTAGAGATATATGAGACCCATCTTTGTTGTTAACCTGGTGATAATTGGAATCACCTAAGAGATGCAAGAGTTTATTTATAATGCCTGTGAGGGTGTTCCTATAGAGGTTTAACTGGGGAGGAAGCACTCACCCTGAAAGTGGAGAGTACCATCCCATAGACTTGGGAGCAGAATGAATTAAAAAAATGAAAAAAGGGAGAAAGCCACCAGAGAATTAATATTAATCTCTTTGTTTTCTGACCATGAATGCAAATTGTCACAATAATCTTTGTTTTGCTTATGATGTATAATGTTAGTATAGTTGCCTTCATCATAACAATCCCTCTATGTACTAATTACTGGTGCATTTACAATGAAATTTTCTCCAGTCTCTTTAGCAGAGAATTTTTTTAGCTTCAGAGACATCAATAGAGTTATGTTGCATTTTCTTTTCCCTAAGGGAAAAATTCCTTGCTTATATAATAAACAGTGTTGTTTCTTCATTAATCTCAGTATTTAGCCATTTATTATATTTTTAACTCAGTTTTATTCTTTTCTTCATCTAAAAAACACTATGTGGTATTGACCACAATGTGACTTGTATTAATATTATGTATTCCATACTTGCATGGCAATGGAATGACAGGATCCAGAAAACATAGGATACTTCTTTAAAAAAGCATATGAGACATTTTATATAAAATCTTAAATGAATGCTGTTAAGTCTATACAGTGTGATTCAATATTCTAGTCGACTACACATGTATTATACATGCTATGTAATGAGACTAACCACATTGTGTAGTTTTTTCTTAGATTTTTCTATTAACTCAATGCCATGGAATTATGATTATATAAATTCCAAAATCATAAATTCTCTACCTATAATATTTTTATATTAATATTTGTATGTCAAAGAAATTTGGTAATCTTTCCTATGTTACATTATTCCTTTAATAAGCAGTATTGTGTTACAGGCATTAAATGTGTGTAAGCATTTTTAAGTTGGCAAGGCCACAGCTGTGTCACATGTGTTTTTTTTATTTCAATATGAGTTTATTTATATAAAATTGTAATTGTCACTTCTTCTCCATGACAGGCCTGGTTTATTGCCAGAACACTTAGTGAAGTCTATCAACTAATAATCCATTGTGTACAATGGCATCATTAAAAAAAAATAAGATCACTAACAGATACCATGCAGTAATGTGTCCAGTTAGTTCAAAGGTTAGTATTCCATGGGTGGCTTAAACTCTATTGCAAATGATTCACATATTTTCTAAACTATTTTTATATTTTATGCTAATGCATAACTCCATATCTAAATAAACTAAAATGGAAGAAATTTTACAGTTAAGCAAACTGTGCTTCACACCAGATCAACATTATTCACTTTTAGAAAATTTATTCCTTGAATTGGGAAATTAGATTTCAGTGACTTTTTTTTTTTATTTCTCTAATTCTATCAGCCAGACATTGATTTTGATCAACACTTGGTGGTATGGGGCATCTTAGTGAGCTGGAAGTTCTTACCACCCAGCACGCACTGCATATGGTCACTGATTAGAGATAATGGATACAAAAGAATTAATTATCTACAGATGTCTTCAAATGTTGAGAAGGAGAAGCAACCTTAGAAGGGGGAATCAAGCCTTAAAACTACATATTTTTGACTTAGTGACCAGCACAAAACTACCTTCTTCACATGATCTATATGAATATATTATCACTGGAAATAGACATTTGCCTCCTCAACTCTAAATTCTTAATAATGATCTAAATTCTCAATAGTGTAATTTACACAATAATGTAAAATTCACATAATTTACACAATAATGTAAAATTCACAAATTTTACAGCTGGATATAACTACATTACCCTGAGAACTACAACTTTCTATTCTCTATATTTTTCTATGTAGTTTAACTTATACTTGATTTTTCTAGCTTTTATCTATTCATGAAACTCTTAACTTTATACCAAATACTATGATGTTCCAGTTTTAAATGCTAACTTTTGTGCACATATACATTTCAGTCCACTTCCAAATTTTATCAATAGCTACCATCCTCAGACATGGTCTCTCTTACTAGTATCAGATTGTACAATCTTTTAGAGCAGAAACTGTGACTGTAATTAAAAAAAATATACATAATAGTATGGGTCCTATCATGTACTATTTAGGCTAGTAAATATTCAAAAATGTATCAGTGAATAATTACAATAATGATTTAACACACTTGAGCAATTCATTAATGTATCCCAGGAGATAAGAGCTAATTCTAAAATAGAACTATACTAGATAGAGAATAATGATAACATTGCCTTATCCACTTCTGGTTAAAGGAGCCAGCAGGATGTAATTACAACAGAGACTGAAAAATGAACACTAGTATAGCCCACAACTCTAATGAACAATATTTTTGTACATATTACCTGGTAGGAATTCATCATGTAATCTAAAATAGAAAAATTGTAAGTATATTCAAAGGTGTGGTTTCATCTAATAATTAAATAACCAGACAGGAAAGAACGAGTTTTATGTGAAGTATTGCATGCCTTATTTTAAAATTGAGCTAAAACATTACTGAAAAGAATTATTGACAACCTAAACTAACTGCTACGACTGCATTTAAAATTATTAGCCATTCATTTTTGTTTTTGCCTCTTCATTGTCTATATTCTTGATATAGCTGGCAAGTTAAGAGCCAACATCACAAAACTCTATAATTAAATCACAATTTCTGATGATAGTATTTGTTGCTATCAAAATATTCTAAAGAAGTATTTATGTACATTCACAAAATTCTTTACTGATCTCTCGTGATTAAGAAGCAAAGAGCAGAAGTTAAAATGTGACATTCCTAGTCAGCGGATGCTGCTCTCAACACCTGTGAATATAAAAAGAACCAGAATTCTTATGCATTTGTTAGAGTTCTTAAGCAGTGGAGGTTGTCCTTCTGAACCCACAAAACACAGCAAGAAAGCATCTTAAGATATAAAATGGTAAGATGCATTGTTTTCTTCCTTACATAATCAGAATTTCCAATCTTCAACTTTCATTAGTTCTATTGGTTTTTATTTTAAAGCTTTGTTTTTTTCTCTTTTCTTTCTTTCTTTTTTATTATTATTATGAACAAAGAAGTCACACTTTCTATCCTTGTATATCCTTATTCAAGGTCCCTTCCCCCTCCCAACACATCAGTTCATTTTCTCTTCTCCTTAGTTTTAAAAAATAATAACAAAAAACCTATTAGAACAGTGTATACCAGATTTTCACTTTTCTTTGATTAATTTGGTTTAGACTCCAAAATTTCAGCCTTACGAATGTGTTTTAAAATACTAAAATCTGGAGAAATTGGAATTAGAAAATCTTTGCAGGTCTTATAAAAATGCCCATACAGAAATAAAGCTTAAAAGTAAACTTTTAGAAAGTGAATGACAAGAAGGCTTGTGCATATGTATGATATCTCACATACTCAAAACCCATTTTTGATATGCAATATGATGCAATTCATTCATTCCCTGAAAGTTATTATTTGTAACTTCATTTCACTACTTAGTAAATAGAATTCCAGGAAATTGAAGTTATTGTCCAAAAATCATAGAGTAAGTTGAAGAAAATAATAGCTCCAAAGACCATGAACTTTCAGATTTGATGTTTTTATTGTATCTCTGGGCATGGACTATAGTTGTCTGTACCAGGCCAGGGAGTATTTAAACTTATATCTACACTATCAATGGCTATTGCACTTTGGCTTGTCATAAAGATACACATGTACACACAAATATCTATACACATAAATTAGTTATGAGAAAGTATAAAAATAAAACTCTTAAGAGATCAAATCTATCTTGGGATCATACCAACAGGCTTCCTAAAGAGTGATAAATAGTAATGATGCTGATTCTCACAAACAGAGGCTTTAACTGTAAATGTTCCCAATCCAACGAGCACTTCTTAGGAGTCCATAAGGTGTAATCATTTCTAAGTTATTGTTTTTGCAAAGGTAACTAGATGGAATCCCCTGATCCATTTGGAGTTTACATTTGATTAGAATGGTAGATAGAGCTTGATGTCATTCTTCAAAATTAGGACAGTATCATTGCTGTAGATACTGTCTTTTCCAATGTGTAGTTTTTTGGCACCTTTGCCAAGATCATATGGTTGTTATTTGTTCACTCTTGTTTGAGTATTCTGTGTTTTCCAGTGATATACACAGCTGTTTTGTGCCAGCACAATGATGATTTCAATATTATAATTTTGCATTATAACTTTAAATATGGTATGGTAATTATCCCAGCAATGACAGTTTGTTCTGAATTACTTTTCTTTGGTTATCTGAGGACCATTGTGGTTTATATGAATTTCAGAATAATATTTTTTCTATCTCTATAGAGAATGTTTGGAGCTGCTCATCAGAACTGCAGTGAATCTGCAAATTGTTTTGGGTATAATGATCATTTTGCAATATGATTTCTATTATCCATGAACATGAGAGGTTTTATTTTTAACCCACATTTTTTTCAGTCTCTTAGTTTAGATATTTAGCGTTTTCATTGTAGAAATCCTTTATATCCCTGATTATATTTATTCCTAGGTATTTTATTTTTAAGAAACTATTGTAAATAGTTCTATGATCTCCTTTTCAGCATGTTTGTAATTGACATATAAAAAAGCTTCTAATTTTTATATGTTTATTTCATCAGCAATGTTGGTGAAAGTGTTTGATTACTTCTATAGCTTTTCTGATGAAATTTCTGTGATCTGCAATGCATAGTGTCATGTCTTCTACAAATAGAGATAATTTGACCTCCCTCTCCCATTTTATCCATTTAATCTTTTACTCTTGTTTTGATTCTCTAGAATCTAGACTCTAGATGGTGTTTGAAATACCAAAATAAAAAAAGAAGTCGAGATATTGAGCAATCCTCTTTCAATCCTGGCTTTAATGTAATCATAGGCAGTGTCTTAGAAGATATAAGTACAGAAAGACTTTCTGAGTAAGACTCAATAAATCCAGGAATTAAGGCTAATAATTCACAAATGGAAACTTAGAAAATAGAATGTGTTTTGTTTAGAAAATAAAACAATTGAGTTAAAAAAGAGGAAACTCTCAGAGTAGGAGAGAATCTTTGCCCTCTGTGGATCTGATAAGTGGTTAATATAAAAACATACAGAATATAAAATAACAATAACAGCATAAACAAAATAATCAAAAAAGAAACTTTTTAAAATGAGCTATATATCTGAATAGACTACTTTCAGAATAAATAAAAATAACTAAGAAATGCCCCTAAAAGTGTTCATCATTCTTAGAAATCCAAGAAATAAAAATTAAAAATACTTTAAGATTCCCTCTTGTTCTAGTAAGCATGGCTAAGATCAAGAAAATAACAGGCAACACTGGTGAAGACAGATGAGGCAGGAAAGTGTTCAGTGTTAGGGGATTGCAAACTGGTGGGCCTTTTCTGAAAACCAGTGTGGGAAAACTCAGAAAGCTAACAATTTATCATATGACACAGCTGTAAGTCTTGGCATATGCTCAAAGAACCAAACATTGTACACTACAGATACTTGTTAAGCCATGCTCATTCACAATAGATAAAAAATATACAACTAGCCTGAGGACTAGCTATTGTAGTAGCCAAAGAAAAATTTCATATGAGCTTCCTAGGAAGAAAACAAACAATAGACCTAGAAAACAAACAATAGACCTACAAGGCTGTAAAGCCTATTAATCATAACAATGACAAAATGATAAGATATATTCATTGATCCAATGGTGACACATATGTTAAAAGTAGTTATCAGTTGTCTATTTGGACTTAAAACCTGACTAATATGAAGGAATTTAGGCAACTATCAATAACTGGTGACATCATGGACTGTAGATGAAAGCCTACTATTACCACTTTCCTAAACTAGTATAATTTCTAACTTTACTTTAGATATTTACTAGAAACATAGAAACTTCTTTGTGTTGCAGGCAGAGATCATTAGAGGAATCCAAAACTGGTCAATATGCAGAGAGCAACTGGAATGTGGTACCCAATCCCAGTTGATATATCCACAATGCAACTCTTCCATTGAAAGGAATGCTGTAGAAGAGGATGTCAAAAGACTGTAAGAGCCAGATGACCAGTATGCTTGCTGTGAGATAGTATTGTCTTTATATAACAGGGAAATGTCACCTATAGTGACGTCAGTCAGTAGAGCATGTAACTCAGTCTTGGTAGTGTGGGTTCATGCCCCACATTGGGCACTAGATGAAGCTCAAATTTTAATTGGTCTTAATAAAAACACGAAGCCAGATGTCAGGATAAATGATGAAAGATCAGAGAGATAAAGGAACAAGACACAACCATTTCTCACCTTACCAACTCCTCAGCTGAAAGAGGGAGAGTCTATCTTTATGAATACTCAGACTGAAAAGACTGAGCTTCTGTCTTCTCCCTCCAACATTCTTTTCTCTGCTCAGCCATATTACTTCCTGTCTCAACTTTCCTAGAGCTGGGATTAAAGGTATGTGTGCCTTCTAAGTACTGGGAGCAAAGGCAAGAGAGTCCAGGTGCTTGGATTAGAAGTGTGTGCCACTATTGCTTGGCCTTTATGGCTAATTAGTGGCTGGCTTTGCTTTCTGATCTTCAGGCAAGCTTTATTTGTTAGAGCATACACAAAAATATCACCACATTCAACCACTAAAATTTCAATAATACTGGCAAGACTCACACAGTAAAAATACTTGTTGGCATTCTGATATAGATAGGATTGTATAGAATCTTAATTCTGCCTACTTCTAGATGTAAGCTACAGACAAATAAAGGTTACTGAGAAAAGGCAACCAGGATTCTCTAGAGATAATCTCTTGATAGCTTCCCCAGTCCCATGTTTTACACATAGGGGGAAAACTAAATGAATTCAACAGGCTACATTTAAAAATGCAGATAAATACATGTATATATTGTGCATACATACAAACAAACACATATAAATATATATGTAACAATTAAAAAAGCTATGAATTTCAGTAAGAGTAGAGTGGATACAAGAAGAGTTGGAACAAGAAGAGAAAGGCGTAGAAATAGTGTATATATAAGTCTTATGCACAAAATTCTAAATTAATTAAACTTAAATTTTTAAAAAATGTACTTTCCATTAGATGTTATTTTTCCCTTGTTTAGTGAACATCTTTGACATGAGCAGAAAATAAATCTCCTACAATGAGGAGACAGTTAAATAGAAAGAACGATATGACTAAGTGAAATGTAATGCATGTAGTTAAAATAGGTCACTGTTAAATGCTAATATTTGGAAAGAAAGGGCTATATTTGGGCCTGATTGGCCAAAAGTATTCAAAATCTGTATTATAAACTGCTGAAATAGAATATATTAATATTTTACAGTCAAATGGGTTTATAATTAAAAGTAAATGATGTATAGAAGGGTTAGAAATTATATCTCTTACTTGTAAGAGATATAATTATACTTCAAAATCAAGAATGTTACACTAAGAGCTTTGGGGATGGCTTAGTGAGTGATGGAAATTGTCATCAAAACTGATGACTTTTATTTGATTCTTGAGACTCACAAGGGAGAAGAAAATGGACTCCAGAAAGCAGTATCCATATGCACACCATGATATGCACATACACACAGAGATAGAAAATAAATACATGAATAAATATAATAAAATATTTTTTAAATGTTGCAGTAATAGGACTTAGTGTTTTCTAGATCTCCTTTTTTGTCACAAAATAATTATAATTTATATTTATAATAGAATATCTATTTTGATTAATCTGAACTTTATCTCTTCAAGTTTATTCTGATCTTATTATTTCCAAGTATTGTCAAAAATATAAATGATAGAAAGAACTAATCAAATGCACCAACAGAAGAATGAAATTAGATCCATATCTCTCAGCTTTCACAAAAATCAATTCAATCTGGATCAAAGACCTAAGTTTAAAATGAGAAATGTTTAAGGAAAACACATCAAGCCACAGGTACAGGCAACATATTTCTTGAACAGAACTCAAACAGCATAGAAAATAGCCCTTAAAATGGCAAATAATATTACATGAAATTAAAAGGCATCTGCACAGAAAAATAAACTATCAAGAGAATAAATGGGCAGCCTATGTAACAGAATAAAATCTTTGCAAGCTCTACCCCAGGCAAGGGGTAATAAGAAGAATGTGTAAGGAACTTCAAAAATTAAGAACAAACCAATCAATAAATGTGCCAGAGATCTGAAAAGACAAATACTTAAGAGAAGAAATATAACTGGCCAGTATATATATTTTAAAAGTTTTCAGCACCTCTGGCTATCAAAAAAATTCCAATTAAAGCTCCTTACTTATAATAGTCACCATCAAGTGAACAAATGATTCTATTCATAAGAATGTAAACTAGAGAAGTTATAATCAAACTTGGGATCAAAGTCTGTTGCTACACAAAAACAAAGCAGTTCAATTAATAAGGAGCAGAAATGAGTACTATATGCAGCTATATTGAGAAGAGGAACAAAGGGATCCAGTGGGTCCCAATATGAGATTTAAGTTTACATAAGGAGCCAAGTATATGAACATCCAAGCAGTCCTGGCAAAGTTCCACATTGGCCTCTCATTGTCTTCATTCTCATCATCTAAGGTGGTCTAAGAAGCTGTTAGAAGTGTGTATCTTTTCATGGAGACAGGTTCTTCCTCTAACTGCTGCCTTTTTCATTCCCAACATGAGATTTCTGGGGAAATTCCTACTTTCAGGGGAATCATTATTTCAATAGTCTGATAGATTGAGAGACACAAGTATCTCTTTAGAATATTTTCAATTCTTCCAGGCCTGTTTCAAAGCCCATATGGACATTAGTGTGGAGTTTTCTCAAAAGTGAAAATTACCACATGACTATGGCATAGCATTACTGGACATATACATAAAATATTCTACATTCTTCTGCACGCATATGTTTCTTGAAACTCTTTTCACATAACAGGGAAACAGAACAACCCAGATTTTCATCAATACTAGAGTGAAAATGTGATGTATACATGCTGTGGGATTTTAATTAACCATATAAATGGAATTTGTAGGAAAATATATGGACTTAAAAACATTTTCAGCAATGAAAGTCAGACCCAGAAAAATAAGTATCAACTATTCCACCTAGTATGACTCTATTATCTCCTAATTGTTAAGTGTGTGCATTTATGTGGGAGTAGATATGAGTGAAGCCCACGCACCTAAAAGGGTGCTCTCATGACTGTAAACACTACAAGCTTTAAGGTAACCAGATATGAGGGACATGAAAGAAGAAACAAAATGGTAAAATAGTTGAAGGTAAAAAGTGCATGTAGGAAAGCTGTACCCAACCCTTTATAATCTGATTTAAGAAATAAAAATATAAGAAAAGAACCTATCAAGGTTCCCAAGTATGTCATTCACTGTCATATGAAAATCAAGTATACCAATGCTTAGCTTTGGGCTAAGAAAAAACCACTAACCTTTTGTTTTATCATATTATATGTGATGAACACAATGTTTATCAACCAGCCGCTTTAGCCTAGAAAGGATATTTATGGTCAACTAACAAACTTTAAAACAGTATTTAGTGTAAATTCTGCTGTATCATTATTTATCCTCCAGTTCGGTAGGAAAAATTGGTTTCATGATAAATAAACTCTCCTTATCCGGCCATTAGTCTATTGTAGCTACTGTGACATGTCATGCCACAGGCAATACAGTATCACTAATGAAATGAATTAATTTATCTTTTTCAAGGGGACATTGGAGAATTGGAAATGCATATTTATAGTGTAACACTCCAAATAGAAAACAAATCTAATAAGTCAACATTTGATTTCCACATTTTAGATTCATCAAGATGATTTTATTCAGTGAACATTTGTTGAGTTCTTCCAATGTTCTAGATATTTTCCTGTGTGAAGAGAGTAAATTCTGCTAGGGGTGAAAGAATGGATGGACAATTATTTAAATGGTTGAGGTGACCCTCTATTCTGATACATGATGTGCTATAAAGGAAAAAGTAGAGTGAACAAGGATAATATAAATCAAAGTTAATTTAATGATACATTACTATATAAATATATTTTAAAAGTAAACATAAAACACATCAATTTAAAGTCTTATTTTTATGATAAAATTCATGATGATAAACTCTTATTGCTTATAATCAACATTTTCACTCATAGAATTATCTGTCATATAATTTATTCTAATAGCTTTTAATCTTGACAATATCAAAATTGTTAGAACTAGGATTTTTATTCTATTCTTAATCTTAAATTTATAATTTCTCTCAGTCTAACTACCTATGATCCAGGATTTTCTGTTTTACATTCTAAATCTATAGGCAGATTTAGTATCCTATCTCTCCCTGGATAGCCTAGACAGTGTTTTCACTTAAACACAGACTTTTTAAATGTCTGAAGGTGAGGATTTTGTGGTATGAAAGGGTCTCTATGGAGCTTGTGACCATTGTGGAGTTACAAGCACCAATGAGAATGTGCCTTCCTGAAGGCTGCACTCCCCTCAAATTTATCCTTGGTGCCCATGCGTTCTGTGGGCTTTTAAACCTCTCCTAGCCATTGGGTATTTTGTTGTGGTTTGTTTGCCTCTAATCATTTCAATAGGAATGGTTATCTTAACTTACAGAGTTGTTGCAAATATTGACAATACAGAAAAGTGCAATGACACACATTAATATATAAAAAATCATGCATTTGAGCTTCCAGTGTAGGGTAGAGGAAAAGGGGGTGATTTGTAGCTCAGTGAAAGAGTACTTGTTTCATGGGTACAAAGCTCAGATTTTTTTTTCCTCAGCTTGCAAATCAACTAGAAGAAATTCTGAAAGAGTATTAGTTTTAAATAGATTTAGAAATCTTTTTTTGAGTGTGTAGATATAATTGCATTCTTTCAATTTTTGAGATATAATTTATAAGCTGTTTTGCTGCTTAGAATTCATTGCCATATAAAGTCTAGCTTGAAAATATAAAAATGCACAAATGCCTTACATTTTCTAAATTTAGATTATTCCAGAAAGATGTACCAGCACAGGATCCACCACCTATGTGAACAGCCCATTTTATTTCCTGGAGGAGGAAAAACTGATTATCAACAATACGTCAGAAAATAGAGGAAAATTTTGCATATCTTAAATTTCAAAAATATTTTCTGTGTATTTAGTCTCCAGAGAAACTTTACAGAGCCCAATTCATGAGTATCAAAATTATATTTTCTTTCTGTATCTTTTCTTTGAATAACAAAATAAAGAATTACCCAATGAGGCTGCATTAAAATTTCTATTGTACTCATTTATAAAGCACAGTTCTAAGTAGCCAATACCTTTTTGTTGTTAAAATTCATGCCCTTATTATTTATTGTGATTGGCACCCATACATTTAATATTTATTGGTCAATTAACACCACTTATTACACAAACATTATATTTGCTGCTGTCACAACAAGAGTCTGTTTAGAAACTTTTATATTGAAAAATTAATTATGTTTTTTAATTTACTCAAAAAATATTGTGTGCATTGTTATGGGAAAATATCTTCTTAATGAATACAAAAAAGATGCGTATAATTCTAAGTATACACATTAATCAAATAAAGAAATGTTTTTAACATTTTTATAGTTTTTAATTCAAAGGCTGTGATAACTGAAATATGAAAGCAAACATAATAGAACTTGAGTGACATCTTAATGTCTATAAATGTGAGTAACAGTCCTGGTGGACAAAGTTGGAGAATCGAGTGGCAGGAGTGTATATTTAAACTATGAGTTGGGAAGAAGATGGACATCATAAAATAAACAGCTTAGATAATAAGGCTGTTATTCACACAAGCTTTCCAAGATGTATTTATTTAAATGTTCAAATTGGCAACCGTGGGAATAGGAAGTCCATGCTGAGTATATATACTAAGCAATTTGAGGAAACCTGTCTTAACTCATTGCATCTCTAGTGTTTGACAGAAACAGCTTTCATTTGGAATAGTAATATTTTCCATGTTTTCAATTGTAATAGTTTATTTTTAAAGTGAGAATAAATTATGGTCTAAACTGTGTGGGATTTTTTTTTTCAGTCTTACATTTTATTTTTTGTTTTTATTGTACTGTTTTACAATTTTTTTTAACAAAAAGCAATTTTAGGCAAAACAAGTTCTTCAAAGAATAAATTTACTGTTTTCTAACTCCAACAATTTTGGGGGCTTTAGGCTCCAGGTGAATTCTGTCTGACAGCTCCCATGCCTGTATGCAGAAAATAAGTAAAAAATGTTCCATGATCTTGGGAATCCTGAAAGTGTTACCTGATTTTTTTTTTTTTTTAAAAAAAAAAAAAGACAGAGCCCAAGATCATCCGTTTTTTTTTTTTTTTTTTTTTTTTTTTTTTTTTTTTTTTTTTTTTTTTTTTTTTTTTTTTTTTTTTTTTTTTTTTTTTTTTTTTTTTTTTTTTTTTTTTTTTTTTTTTTTGTAGAAAGTCACTTTAGATGTTGGCTTCTTCAGATAAATTGTTGGTATATAAGTAAAGGCTGTATGTGGAATATTTATTTTCCCAATTGTTTCAACACTGGACTACCACACAGTGACTGAAATAAATCTTTAGCATTAAAATGAGACGTTCTCTGAAATAATGAAAGGGGTGTGAGCCTGAAGTCTTAACATAGTAATAACTTTTCACTCAAGAATGAATGTGAAGACTATATTTAATCCATATAAATATGGAGCTGATGTGGTCCAGGGCCATTTAACTTTATTTAACTCTGCAGTCCTGTCATATGACACATATTTTGTCCTCACGTCCTGAACTATGTTTGAATAGCTATGCAAAGAAGTATGTAAATCTGATGTTACTGTAAAGGGATATGGCTAATGAGATGAAGAATTGGTTGTTTTGTAGAGAAAAACAAGATTGGCAATCCAAAAAAGCCAAGTAAAGCAAAAGAAAGCCAGAAGACTCAAATTAATAAAATTAGAGATGATCAGGGGGACATCAAAACAAATACCAGAATTATTCCGAAAACCTTGAGGGAACGCTTCTAAAAAAAATCTATGTTCCACTAAGTTTCAAAAACTGAAAAGAAATGGATATATTTGTGGATACTTCAGAACCACCAAAGTTAAACCAAGATGAGAGAAATAAATGGACATGAAGCAAACTAGAAGTTTGAAACAATAATAAAAAAAAATCTTATCAAAAGAAAAACCCAGGTCCAGATGGACTCACATCAGAATTCTACCATACCCAATTTTCTAAGTAAAAAAAGTGTACAATGGAGGAAAGAAATTACTTTCAATGCATGATATTGAGAATTCTGGGTGTCCATGTAGCTAGAACTTTTCCTGTGTCCTGCAGATGATTGGTCCCAAACACAGAGAGGCTTAAATTAACTACAAACTGTTTGGTCTATGGCTCAGACTTCTTGCTAGCTAGTGCTTGTATCTTAACCTATTTCTATTAGTCTACGTTTTGCCAAGTGGCTTGTGACTTACCTGTGTTCCATCTTGCTCCTTGAGCATCTGGCAACTTCTGCCCTGACTTTATCTTTCTTCTTCCTCTCTCTTTTTGCTTGGATTTCCCACCTGAATATAAGCTGATTTCCCATAGGCCAAACGGCTTCTCTGTTAACCAATATGTTCACGGCATACACAAAGACATCTCACATCATGTCCATATAAAGAATGAAACTAGGGTAAAACCAATTTCTACTGGTCTAAATGTAAAGCAACAGCAATATCCTAATGATATTCTGCTCATAGATACTTTATTCAACTGTCCCAAGAGAGGCTTCCTCCTACACCAGATGAGAATAAATACAGAGACCCACAGCCAGACATTATGCAGAGTGATATATCTTGAAACATTCATCAGAAAGAAAAAAAAAGGATATCTCCATCAAATTTCTCCAATCAGAGCTCAGGCAACTCTGCAAAAGAGAATGCAGGAAGATTTTAAGAGTCAAAGGAAAAAATTTCGAGGGAAAGCTGAACACATAGTAAATATATGTGTAGCAATCTTATTTGCATTACCACCCTTGATAAGCCATGCTTATGATTCTTATCCTCTTCATAGTTATTGTTAACTTTTCCTCATTTTAAATTCATGTTACTGTTTTTTTTTTGTTAAATACAAAATAAAGAAGGAAAAAAAAAAAAAAGAAAAAAAGAAAGAGTCAAAGGAGATGGAGGACACCAGGAGAACAAAACCCGTTGAATCATCTGAGCAAGGCTCATACGAACTCACAGAGACTGAAACAGCAAGTCCAGGGCTGGCATGGGTCTGCACCAGGTCCTCTGTGTATATCATATCTTTCACATTGGTATTTTTATGGGACTCCTAAGTGTATGGATGAGTGGATCTCTAATTCTTGTGCCTGCCCCGGGGGCTCTTTTCCTTCTGTTGGTTTGTCTCGTCCAGCCTGGATGTGATGGTTTTTGTTTACCTTATTATGTTCAATCTTGTTATGTGGGGTTGTTGACTCCTGGAAGCTTGTTCTTTTCTAGTGAAGACAGAAAAGCAGTGAATCCACATGGGAGACACTGGGAGAAGTAGAGGGAGGGGAAACTGTAATCAGGAAATATTGTATGTCAAACAATAATTTTTAATAAATGAAAAAAATTTTAAAAGAAAAGAATCAAAGAACTGGAAAAATTTCTCAGGGGCTAAGAATACTTGCTGCTTTTTCCTGAGGGCCTAATTTGCTTCCCAGTGTTCAGATTGGGTGGCTAACAACCACATGTTACTTCTGCTCCTGGAAATCTCATGCACTTTTCTGGCCTCTGATGGTACCTACACATGGAATACACTCACACAAACACACAAAAAACAAATAAAATAATTTTAAAAGTTTTATTAAGTGTTCAACTAATTAATCATCAGGGAAATAACAAATTAAAACTCACTTGAGATTTTACATCATCACAATTGAACTGGCTATTGTCAGGACAACAAATTACAACAAGCATGGGTATGGATGTGAGAAAAGAAATTTCTATTCACATTTGATGGCAGTGTAAGCTGATACAGACACAATGAATATCATTATGGAATTTTCCGAAATAAAAAAATATAAAACTATTATTCAACCCTGCTATAGCAGTTACATAAATACTAAAGGACTCTATAACTATATAAGGAGACACTTGCTTATTCATAGTTATTGCTGCTATATTCACAATAGCTAGGTAATATTATCAGCATAAATGTCTATCAGTAGATGTATGAGTAATGGAAAAATGGTACATTTACACAACAGTATTTTATTCAACTGTAAGGAAAAAAGAAATTATGAAAATTGAAGGTGAGTAAATGAAAAAAGTTATACTGAACAAGTAACCCACATAAATGCTATATATTCCCTCTCTGATGTGGATCTCAATTTCAAACTTCTAGTTTAACTTAGATTACCTGAAGAAACCAATAATCACAAAAAATCACATTTTAAGCAAAACTATGCAATAGCAATCTCATTTAATTCTCTATTCTCTTGCAAACATACAGTTTCCATTTTAATATAATTAGTATTTCAAAAAAGTCACAAAAAAACTTTCTTTAGGAACTTGATAATTTTCTTTTTTTGAAAGTTAAATAATTTTCTGTTTTTTATTATGAATAAAGTCACATTTTCTATCCGTGTATATGCTTTTTCAAGGTCTCTTCCCCCTCCTACCCCCTCCAGGCACTCTCTCTTCTCCACAACTCCTCATCTCCTCCCCAGCATGGACAGGAGGTCCCCAGGTCCCAATATTGCTCAGTTCAGCATCCACTCCTGGCAGATCCAGTTTCCTCACCCCAACATCAAGATTGAGTCAGGTGTTCCTCTAGAAGGAGTGGGATCCAAGGAGCCACTTCCAGGTGTTTCAGATACAAAGCTGTTCAGGGGTTGTGGTTTGCAGCTTGGACATGCTTTGCTTTTTGCTTTTTTGTTTAGAGTTCACTAATGAGTGAGTACATCCCCTGCTTATCTTTCTGGGTTTGAGACAACTTGCTCAGGAGGATATTCTCCAAATCCATTCATTTGCCTGCAAATTTTAGGATATCATTTTTTCTTACTGCTGAGTAGTACTCCACTGTGTAAATGTACCACAGTTTGTTAATCCATTCTTCAGTTGAGGGCCACCTAGATTGCTTCAAGGTACTTGCTATTACAAATAATTCTGCTATGAACATAGATGAGCTAATGCCTTTAGAGTGCGACTGTGCGTATTTAGGATATACACCCAGAAGTGGTATTGCTGGATGATTGGGGAGATTGATTCTGAAAAACTACCATACTGCATTCCAGATTGGCTGAAAAGCTTACACTCCCACCAACAATGGAGGAGTGTTCCCCTTGCTCTGCAACCTCTCCAGCATAGGCTGTCATCTGTGCCTTTTATCTTAGCCAGTATAACAGGTGTGAGGTGGTATCTCAAAGTTGTTTTGATTTGCATTTCTCTGATGGCTAAAGAAGTTGAGCACTTTTTCAAGTGCCTTTCAGCCATTCATAATTCTTCTGCTGAGAATTCCCTTTTTAATTCTGAACCCCATTTCTTGATTGGGTTATTCAAGGTTTTGGGCTCTAGTTTCTTGAGTTCTTTATATATCTTAGAGATCAGTCCTCTATCACTTCTAGGGTTGGTGAAAATCTTTTCCCATTCTGTAGGCTGTCATTTTGTCCTATGGACAGTGTCCTTGGCTTTACAGAAGATTCTGAGTTTCAGGAGGTCCCACTTATTGATTGTTGTTCTTAGTGTCTGTGCCACTGGTGTTATATTTAGGAAGTGGTCTCCTGAGCTAATTCGTGGAAGTGTATTTCCCACTTTCTTTTCTATCAAGTTCAGAGTGGCTGGGTTTATGTTGAGGTCTTTGATCCACTTGGATTTGAGATTTGTGCAGGGTGACAGGCTCGAATCTATTTGCATTTCTCTACATATGACCAACGAGCTATGCCAACACCATTTGTTAAAGATATTATCTTTTTTCCATTGAATATTTTGGACCTCTTTGTCAAAGATCAGGTGTTCATAGGTTTTTGGGTTAATGTCTGGATCCTCAATTCTATTCCATTGATCCACAAGTCTGTTTTTTGCCAGTACCAGGCTGTTTTTATTACTGTAGCTCTATAGTATAACTTGAAGTCAGGGATGGTGATGCCTCCTGAGGTTCTTTTGTTGAGTAAAATTGTTTTGGCAATCTCAGGTTTCCTGTTATTCCAAATGAAATTGAGTATTGTTCTTTCAAGGTCCAAAAAATATTGTGTTGGGATTTTGATGGGTAGTGCATTGAATCTGTAGATTGCTTTTGGAAGAATTGCCATTTTTACTATGTTGATCCTAGCTATCCAGGAAAATGAGAGAGCTTTCCATTTTCTGATATCCTCTTCAATTTCTTTCTTCAGTAACTTAAAATTTTTGTCAAATAGATATGTTACTTCTTTGGTTATAGTTACTCCAAGGTATTTACTGCTATTTGCAGCTATTATAAAGGGTGGTGTTTCCTTTATTCTTTTTCAGCCCTTTTATCTTTAGTGTATAGAAGGGTTATTGATTTCTTTGAGTTAATCTTATATCCTGCTACATTGCTGAAGGTGTTAATCAGCTGTAGGAGTTCCCTGGTAGAATTCTACATGTCACTTATGGAACTTGATAATTTTCAGGATATAATCCCAGCTCTCAGAAAACTAGGGCAATAAGAACGCTGTGCTATGGAGCCAATCTGAACTACATATGTAGTGAGTTCCAACTCTGCCTGGACTTTAAAGAAATATTCTTTCAAAAAACAGGAATGAAGTGTTCAGCAGCATAAAATGATTCTGTGGTACAAAATAACTCATTTCTTCCAATAGATTATTCAAAGATATCAGAGCAGGAGGTGTTGTGACATACACCAGCTGGTGAATAAATATGCAGCTGGAAGAGTCTTTGAGGTCTTTTTTCAAGGCTAGAGGATCATGAAAAAGCTTGTGTGCATAAAGGGAGGGTAAGGTTGCTTACTCAGTAAGCGCCATACCAGTGCTTCCAAACACAGACTATAAACTTTCCAAAAGTGCTTAATTTACTCCAGGGGAGCAGTTCACACTTTATTGTTGTCCCACATTGAAAATAAATGCACACTAATGAGATCAAAATAATATTGGGGGGAAATGCCAGAATAGCAGCAAATAAACTACAAACAAATTTGTGCACAGAATTATTCCAAGCCGTAGAGCAAGCTTTGCTAATTACTAACAACCCATAAAAAGCTACTTAGTGTAAAATCTGGAATCTGTCTGAGTTAATTTTGACTGATGATTAGATTCATCTTGAATGCATTCTTCTTTGCTTTCATTATAATTCTCTGTCTTGTATTAGTGAGTTCCTTTGGTTTATTTGATTAAGTGGTTTCTGGTTGTTACTTCTTCATTCCCAAGATAGCTACTCTAGGTTCTCAGGGATGGTTAAGAATTTGCCAATCGTGTTTTATCCTTAAAAATAAATAAATAAATACATAAAAAATACACCCTTTTGATTTCACATGAATGAGTTACAAGTTTTAAGCATCTCTTGTTTTCATTTATTCAACTAACATGTATAGGAGTGATTTTTTTATGTTGGCTCATGGCATGGTAAGGAGCAAGGTAAATAGTGAGTAGAATCCTGACAGATGGACTTGGAAAATAAAAATATACACTCTTAAAATGATTTCATATAATAATTAAAGCTAGGAAAATGAGACAATAGGGTAATATTGTGTAGCTAGACTAGTATTTTAAATATTATAGTCAAGAACAGCCTCCATTATTTACTCACAGTCTAGAGTAG
Source organism: Sigmodon hispidus (assembly GCA_004025045.1). Lineage (NCBI taxonomy): Eukaryota > Metazoa > Chordata > Mammalia > Rodentia > Cricetidae > Sigmodon > Sigmodon hispidus. Next base: position 42,194 of record PVIH01011079.1, on the reverse strand, counting down.
AAAAAATAAGAAAGCTATGTGAAGATGGTGAGAAATGTTTAAATTAGATAGAATCCAGAGCCATCTCCTTTACCCCCATAAATCCTAGAAGGTTAAAAATATAGAGGAATAGCTAGAATGTACTGACAAGAAGTCCCTATAAAAGACTCAGAGGGAGAAACAGGAAGGTAGGTATCTTGTGAAAAACTTTTGGACTAGAATAATAAATTTGAATTTTCTTGTAAGTTTAAAAGGACATTAACAAAAACTTTTAAAATAAAGATGTATATGCAGTATCTTATGTGCATTTATAAAACTATCCCAGGCAGCCAAGTGGAGGTCAGGCTCACACCTTTCGTCCTAGCACTTGAGAGGCAGAGGCAGGCAGATCTCCTCCTGGTTTATAGAGCAAGTTGCAGGACAGTCAGGGCTACACAGAGAAACCCTGTCTCAACAAGACAACAAAAACAAAGAAACCACCCCCTCACACACACACACAACACACTATTCCAGGCATTGTGTAGAGGATGTAGTTTAGTCAGACAAGAGTGAGGAGAGAAACCCTGGCTTAGTTCAAGTGAGAGAAGATGGTAGGAAGGTTAACATGGTAGATAGAAAGCTGGACAATTTAGAAAATGCATCACAGGCAGACCCTGCATGTCTAGCTACCAAAGTAGATGAAGAAATTAAGCATGGCTCCATGATTTTGAACAAATGTAGCATGAGTCTGCTTATCTGTTTTTCAAGGTATCTCTCCTAGTTTTCCTTTTCATGATGACAACTTCCAGATTACAATGAAGATATTTTCTTTCCTTCTTTTTACTTTTTTTTAGCTGAAATATATTGTTTTTTGTATGACTTAAGTTTTTCTCTCTTTTTAATTTAAGATATTTTTTAAAATTCATTTTACATACCAACCACAGTTCCCTCTACAAATCCACCTCCCCTGTCATTTCTTCCTCCAAAAGGGTGAGGCTTCCCTCCCATGGGGAGCCTGGAACATTCAGTTGAGGCATGACCAAGCACCTCCCCTCTGCATCAAGGCTGAGCAAGGTATCCTACCCTAGGGAATGAGCGAAATATCAGTTCATGTACCAGGGATAGATCCTGATCCCACTTCTAGGGCCCTTAAACAGTCTAAGCAGCACAACTGTCTGCAGAAGGCCTATTTCAGTCTCAGGCAGGATCCACAGCTGTTGGTCTAAAGTCCATGAGTTCCCATGAGCTTAGTTCAGTTATCTCTGAAGATTTCCCCTTCACGATCTTGACCCTCTTCCCCATGCTCATATAATCTTCCCTCCCTCTTTTTAACTAGACTCTTGGAGCTCAGCCTGGTGTTTGGCTGTGGATCTCTGCATCTGTTTCCATCAGTTACTGGATGAAGGCTCTATGATGACAGAATATTCACTAATCTGATTGCAAAGAAAGGCCAGTTCAGGCACCTTCTCTGCTCCTGCTAGTAGTCTAAGATGAGGTCATTCTTGTAGATTTCTGGGAATTTCTCCAGTACCAGGTTTCTCCCTAACCCCATAATGGTTCCTTCTAACAAAATATCTCTTTCATTGCTACTCCAATCTACCCTTCCCCCAGCTGGACCATCCAATTCCCTCTCGTTCTCACCCTCCCTCCCCTCCTCTATACTGCCTCCCCCCAGGTTACTCAAGAGATCTCATCTATTTCCCCTCCCCAGGGTAATCGATGAATATTCTTCTTAGGGTCCTACTTACTCTTTTCTTGTACAATATATCCTGATTATGGTTTCCCCTTCCTTTATTCCTCCCAATTCCTCCAACTCCCGGCCAGATCTACTCCCTTTCATCTCTCATTAGAAAAGAACATGCTTCTAAGAGAAAACAACCACACATGACAAAATAAAGTCTAATAAGATGAAGCCAAAACTTTCATGTCAAAGTTGGACACGGCAATCCAATAGGAGGGAGAGTCCCAAATACAGGCAAAAGTGACAGAATGCTGGCTTTATATAGGAAAGTTCTAGTGATCTTGGCGTATCCTAATGACTTCAGAAGACCAAACCCCTGTTGGGGTGTGAGCAGGTGAGATAGAGCCCAGAAAGATGGAACAGATGGCCTGTATTGTTCCTGCGCTCTCTGGGAGGAAGCTGAACATTCCCGTGCAGAGTTCCAAATCTCCTAGAATTGCTGTTTGTATTTGTAAGTCCCCCTAATAAATATTAACCCTCATGTGGTGTATCGTATTTGAATAATTCCAGCAATAGAAACCTACTCTTTCTCTTAGTCAGGAGTCCCATAAAAATACTAAGCTAATAGCTATAATATATACCCTGATGACCTGGTATAGACCCAAGTAGCCCTGTGCTTGTAGCCTTAGTCTTCGTGGGTGCATATGTGTTTTGCTTAGTGGATTCAGAGGGCCTTGTTTTCCTGGTATCCCCCATCCTCTCTGACTCAAATCATTCTACCTCCCCTTCCACAGGATTCCTTGAGCTCTGGTGAGAGGGATTGCATGGAGGCCTGTGGTGATAGATTGTATATGTAATAAAATTTGTCTGAAAATAAGAGGACATAGCCACCTACAAAGTTAGATATAAAGGTCCAGGAGTGATGACTCACATCTTTAGCCCCAGCACTCGAGAGGCAGAGATTCTGCTGGATCTCTGTGGGCTTAAAGCCAAACAGAGTTAGGTGGTGGTGGCACGCACCTTTAATCCAAGTGCTTGAGTTCCCATGCCTATGCTCCCAGTACCAGGGAAACACAGAAAAGTTGAACCAGAAAAATGAGATAGCTGGGCAGAGGAAGAAAGATAAGGTGAGAAGGGGCAAGAGCTCAGCCCTCTGGCTACAGCCTCCTTCCCTTGCAGCTGAGGACTCAGAGGCATCAGTCTGAGGACTCCTGAGGAGTGGCTAGGTGAGAAGTGGCTGTGGCTTGTTCTTCTGTCTCTCTGATCTTTCAGCTTTTCTCTAATATCTGGGTCCAATTTTTATTATAAGACCAAGTAGAATTTGTGCAATAGAAGTCTCCAATTTAGATGGTTTCTTCATCATGTCTAGCTGTGAGTCTCTTTGTCTGTTGCCAGCTGCTGCCAGAGGATCTTCAGCCTTTCTGATGGTGCCAGGATAAATCCTTGATCTATGAGTATAGCAGAGTATCATTAGTGATCATTTTATTGATTTTTAATTTTTAGAACAGTAGTGTTTGGTTTTATCCTAGGTTTATGGGCTACCTCGTCTCTGGTTCTTGGTTACTCAAGTGGTGCTAGGTATAGGTTCCTTTTTTTGGAGTGGACCTTGAGCCTACCACCCTCTCTGTGCACAATAGTTGCTACTGCTTCTTTCTGCCCCCTGGGCTTCCAGTGTTGGCTCTTCTGCTTGTTCTTGCCACAGTCATTAAAGCCTCATTCTTAGGGTCTTCTTATTGAAATGCCACCTTTTGTTGGTTGTTGCTTCATCAGTGAGTATTGTGTCATTGACTGTCTAATTAGTGTTCTTTGGGTAAACAATGTTTCTTTTGAACTATAGAAATGTGTACACTGTCTAATCATAAATAGAAAATAAATCTTTATTAATAATAGATGTAGTTGAATATATAATCCTATTCTCTAATTTCCCCTTTGAGATATGTTTTCTTTGTCCTGAATTTTATTCTTTAGCCTTCCTTGAAGTTATTACTTCCCAGAAGTGTCTTTTCTGACAGTTCAGGCTGATAGGACCTATTTTGTTGAAATAATTGATAGTTCTTTAGTTCTTTCCAGGCAGAAATTAAATTTAGGCAAGGAGCATCTTCTTAACGTTATGGCCTTGAGTTCCAGGGGCTCACAGCTAGAGTTGCAATCCAGAAGCTTTTAACTCTAAACCCTGAAGCTAGAGGTGAATAGCTCCAGGTGTATCATAAGAGTCAAGGCAGAGGTTTCTTGCCCAGGCTTTAAAGCCTGCCCATTGTCCAGAGCCTCTACTCTTTTTGTATAAGTTAAATTTTTTTTTCATATATATCACTGCTCCCTCTCCTTTCCCTCCCCCCAGGCCCTCCCAGTCCTCCGTCAGATTCCCCCACTCCATCCTCCATCCATTCCCCAAGGAGGGCAAGGAGTCCCAAGGTGGGTCAGTTCAGTTTGGCATATCCAATTGAGTTAGATCTGATTCCCTCATCCCAGTATTAAGACTGGGTTAGGTGTTCCTCTGTAGGAAATGGGCTCTGAGATGTCATGCACCAGGAACATACTCTGATCCTACTGCAAGAGGCTCCACAAACTGCCCACACCATTTGAAAGTTGTCTACCTTTGGAAGGTTTATTTTTTTCCCTGTGGGTTCCTCAGTGGTTGTTTCTGATTCAGTTAGCTCCCAATAGCTCCAGTCAGTTGTGTTTGTGGGTCTCTTGTTCATAATCCTGATCCCTTTGTTCATATACACTCTCCTCCCTCTCATCAGTTGGAAAGGGAGCTCTACCTGGTGCTTAGTTATGAATCTCTGTTTCTACCTCTGTCCATTGCTGGATGAAGGTTCTATAATGAGACTTCGGGTGGTCATTCAATTGATTATAGGGGAAGTCTAAACTGTATATGAAAGTACTCTCAGCTTTTTAACCTTTGGTGGCTCTCTCAAACTCATTGAATGACCCAAGCTTGTTCTTCTTGTAGTAGTATTCTGAGGTTTTTCTTTTCCTTTTTACAAATTTTTATTTCCACTTCTCTGCTTTTTCTCACCTTCTCTGTATTTCTGCTAGTCTTCAAAGTTGTTACAGGATTCTGGCTTTAGCTGTTCTCAGAGACTCTTCAGTTTCTTAGTATTACATATGAGAGTTTTTTTCTCTTGTTTGGGTATTTATCTTTCAGATGCCTAAATCTTTAAGCCATAGTGAATATTTTCCTTATCCAGTCTCTGGGTCTAAATCAAGGCTACTGCAAAACTATATCTCACATTCAGAAAAGGGAAATATTATTCACTACTGGTAAGAGTGCAAACTGGGTGCAGCCACTATGGAAATCACTGTAGAGGTTTCTCAAAAAGTTAGAACTAGATTTAACACATAAACTAGCTACATTACTCATGGTCAAATACCTAAAGCTCTCTATATTTTTGTACAGAGATACATGCTCATCTGTGTTTACTGCTACTCTAGTCACAAAATACAGGAAATGGAAACAACCTAAATGTCTGTCACCTGATGAGTACATAATGCAAATATGGCACATTTACACAGTGGGATATTATTCAGCTGTAGAAAAATAAAATTATGAGATTTCCAGGTGAATGGATGGTGCTGAACCAATCATCCCAGAGGAGATAAATCAAACTCTAAAGGCAAATATTGCATGTTTTTCTTATATGTGGGTGCTAGCTTTTGTGCTTCCTATATGTGTGTTTTGTTTATATTTCCCTCAAATGTTAGGAGGTTAGTAACAGGAGGAAGGAAATGATCTTCCTATGAAGAGGATACAAAATATAGCATTATAAAATAATAAATGAGAAACTAGAATAGGGAAATTAAATTGGTGAGAAAAATTGAAAGGCAAGCCACAGGAGAAAACATGAGAGGGATAACAAACACGAACGGCCCCTTAAAAGGACATATAATTATCTACTACTACGGAAGCTTCATAAACAAAATATACATATGTGAAAAGATTTTAAGCAGTTACTTTGTAACTGGGGAGACAAAAGCCAATTAGGCATGATATTCACCAGATAAAAGCAACAGTTCCAGAAGCTGATTTTATCTTTACTAGTCATTCCAATAGTCCCACCAGACACTCTATATAGGCTATTATTAATGTTACTGGGTACCTTCTACAACTTGGTGATAGCCTATTACTTAAGACACCAAGTATTTTTAGCATGGAACTTGGAAAAAATCTAGCTGGTACTCAACTGGAAACTGAATCCCTACTGGCTAGCATTTATAGTGCTAAAATTATATTTGCTACCAGAGGAGGGAGACACATAATCATTTATCTCACTCAGCTACAAACCCTGAAAAGTATTATTATTATGTGCCAATCTATAATATATGCCCACCAGTGCAATAATGGCATTAACGTTTGAGGAGTAACCAATCATGATTGGATTTAATTCTACTTTATGAGATGGAGACCATACTAATGTTGTTATTGAAGGTAAGAACCTGAAACTACATAGACTCCTAAATGCCTAGTCATGTCAGTCATGGTCCACAGTCAACATATAACTCTATTATTCTGCTAAATTAACATATCAACCAAATGATTCCTAATGGCATATTCCTATACTTGCCAACTTGTGTGTCACTCAATTTAAGTCTAAACAGAGAAAATTTATCTGGAAGTAGATGGTAATCAACACAGGGACCTACAACTGGAAAATGTGCAGAGAGGAAGACATTTTGGAATATTCAGTTTTTATTGTGATACCTTTAACAGACCCATTCCCAACTGCTCTGGGATTATACAGCATAAGGGCCCGAAAGGATTATAAGAACCAGAGGTGATAGACAACTAAGAAAATAGCACTTTCCAGACACAACAGGGCAAACACACATATCAACTCACTGAGACTGTAACAGTATGCACAAGCTCAATGAGACAAAATCTCAGCATGAAGGAATAAAACTAGGCACAAAATCCTAGCCAAGAAGGTATTCATGAATGATATCTGCTAGGAGAGGGAATATCAGAGTTGTATTTAATGAAGTGACACTGGCATTTGAGCCACACTCCAGGGTAGGCTCAATGCGTAAGAGTATATAGCCAATACAAATCAGATTCCATGTTTTATGTTTTATACTTGCTTTTTTTTTCTTTCTGCATGAGAATGAGGAGAAAAAAAAGTACCAAATTAGGTATTGGGAGGATCTGGGTAGTATTGAAGGAAAGAATAGATTATGAAAAAATATACTGCATAAAATATATTGTATTTACAAAAAAATTAAAAAACAAAAAAATAAAATGAAAATGGGCCCAAAATCCAGATAACTCTATTATTTAAAATCCTAAATCAGTAGTTTTTTGAAAAGCAAAATCCTTTTCTTATCATAGTTTTTTTTTTAAATGAAGTGTTTTTATCTGACACTTCTAATTTCCTTTTTTCAATGAGTGAGAGCGTATTTTCACGTATTACCTTCAAAGATATCATCTTCATATTCAAGTCATTAAGCTCTGTGCTGCTCACCAGTTAAGCTGGATTTGACTGATTGTGCAAATGAACTCTATATTCTTGAACAACCCTAAGAAACAAATTCAGAGCATGCAAAAGCCTCTCTTTGTAGAAATTAATTAGTTTGTGAAAATTGCTTTACTGTGTCATTTGAAGTTGGTTTGCATTCAAGTCATTGTTTTCAAAACAGAAAAAAAATGTGATTATCTGGAGAAAAAAATCTAAACAAGATATCCCTGAGCTCCAAATCATGTAAATTGCAATATTCAAGACAGTTTATAACTTCTTTTCCCTCTGTGGGAATACCCTATGTGGTTTATTGCATGCTATCAAAAGCAGAGTTCTCAACAATTACAATATGGTATCTTTCTAGTTCTCAAAAACCTAGCTTAGGATGGTGGGTTTCAAAACAATATAAAAAATAAATAGGGGAAAGGGACCTTGAATAAGGATATACACGGATAGAAAATGTGACTTCTTTGTTCATAATAAAAAAGAAAAAAATATAAAAGCTAAAATCAAAACAAAATATATTTAATATTTTGGAGGTGCCAGTAGACACAAATCTTTCCTAATTCTGTCAAACTGATGCTTCTGTTCTGCTTCAGGCAGATTTGGAAATGCTTCACCTAAAATCTGCTGGCTTTCAATACTTGCATAGTAATGACATCCTCATCCATCAACAGTCTTGTTTACATTTCTAGTGGGTACTTGTTATATTCAAGTAGTAAAGACATTATCATGCGTGCCCAGGACAAAAAAAAGTATCCCGTGTATCTGAAATTTCCTTGAAGACATTGAGTTGCCATCTCTAGCACAGTTTATAAACAGCCCTGGAGAACATCAAAGGCTGTTTCATTACAACCTGCTGAGCTCTGATTACACACCTCAAAAGTAAATTGTTACCCTGGTGAAAACTATTCTGAAAGTTAAATCAAATACAACTAAAAATACCCAAATGTTTTCTTTAAGATGTGGACATTGAACATGAGGAGATGTATTTCTAAAAGGAAAAAATATTTTTCTAATTTTTGGCTGATTCATCTTATGGACATCCCATTATTTTCTGGCAGCATTTAGATTTTCTCAGCTACTCTTCAGCATATCAAACCACATATGCTCTGCCCTTTGCTATAAGAAGCACTGAAAATATAAACAGCAGAACCCTTTTATTATGTTCAAAACACTCTGCATTACTAAATTCAGTGTGGATAAATTGTTTTTTCTATAAGATAGCTAGATTGTATCATTTACAGAAGCCACTTAGCATGGCATGCAACTGTGAGGCATGACCTTGAGGGTACACACACACACACACACACACACACACACACACACACAGGGATGGGGAGTGCATAGACATACTTTTAGTACTTTGGAAGCCCACAAGTTTGAGATCATACTAGACTATATAACAAGAACCTAGCATAGGAACAATAGCAAAACAGTGATAAATACAAGACACTGAAGTTCAAATAATTTGCCAAGAAGTATGTGTTAATTAGAACCACTTGAACAGAATTCCAAAGCATCTGTGTTGCTTGATCTCTAATTTCTTACTTCTGTGGAAACACACGTATAAGAAAAAGAAACTTTCTTCTGGGAATTCATAAAATCTTGTCATATATTGTTCTTAATGATATATATATATTACAGTTATTTTCAGAAAAGTTCAAGAACATAAATAATGCTGAGAGAAACCACCTCTTAAATCAGATTATTCAGTATGAGTCCAACCATATACCAGAAGTTCAGTTTACCTAAGTATTTCACTCAGTTCAGTCTCAGTCCTTGTGTGTCTATAGTTACGTTTCATCATATCACTTCCTGCTCTCTCAACCACAACCCAATCCTGTCTGTGTTTCCTCACTTGTGACTTAATGGCATTGTTTATATACCTACGTCATAATTACTACCTATTACATTGCAGTTTAAAATCATGTAGCTGCTTTTCCTGTGGACATATACTTCTGAAAAACAGGGCCATATTTTACAACTCATCTCTTTTGCCATCCTTACACCACTTCTAGTACATAGCTTATAAGTAACATCAATAAGAATTAAATAATCAATAATCTTTAGCCCAAATATCAGTATATCCTTAGGGAACTATCAATATCTAAAGCCAACCATACATATGTTCAAAGTGTGCCATTTAAATGAATGAGTTGAAACATACTCCTGGGATTTTTGAACATGAAAATTTGCGCAGTACTTCCAAAGTTTATAGTATAACTATATTTGACATTATAGTCAACTATAGTCTGTATGAACAGGTAGCATGAGTTAGGCAGACATCGGACATTATGTTTATTAGAACAGGTAATATGAATTAGGCAGACATCAGAATTACTAGTGAAAATACAAAAGAACACTTGAGAAAACACATGAGCTGTTGCTTATATATAGAAGCATATACTAATGTGATGTTGAATGCCTACTCTTAGGTGGTTATTTAAGAGAAATTAAGTTATTTTTTTTTACCCAAAACAGGTCCTCTAGGGATGAGGGTAGCTTTTGTATAACCTACAAAAGCTAGAGGCAACCAAAAGTGCTTTAAGTGCTTAGGAAGGCACACTGTGCTATATTCATTCTTTAAAATTCTTTTGATTAGAAGAAGCTTGCATCAAATGACTGCATGTTTCTTGATTCCATTCATCTAACTATATCCAATGTCTATTGTTATGTAACAAACATTCATGCACTTAGCATCTTAAAATGCCATCCATTTATTAGCTCAGACTTTATACCAAAAGTAGCATTGCAGGCTCCATTGACTCCCCTGCTTAGCATCTTGTAAGGTCAAACCCAATAAACTCTTGTAAGGTCAAACCAAGTAACACTTGGTTCCATGTCATCAGCTATTTTTTCACTGTAGCCTCTTCTTTCCTACTTTGCCTAATTATGATTTAATGACATAAATCTTGAAGCCATAGAGAATAATCTTGATATTTGTTCCCCAGGTCTCATGCTACTATAAAAATATATATCACATTCAGAGATAGAAAAACTTATTGACTGCTGTTGAGTGCAAACTGGTGCAGTCACTGTGAAAATCACTGTGGAGGTTCCTCAAAAAGGAACATGAACGCGCTACATCTCTCTTGGCCACACACCGAAAAGTCTATATTTTTATACAGAGATATATTCTCATCAGTGTTTCCTGCTACTCTATTCCCAAATATACAGGAAATAGAAATAATCTAAATGTCCATCAACTGATAAATGCACACTAAAAAATGTAGCATATATATATATATATATATATATATATATATATATATATATATAATGGGATTTTAATCAGTTTTAAAGAAAAACCAAATCATGAAATTTTCAGGTAAATAGATGGTAATGGAAACAATCATCTTGAATGAGATAGCCCAGACTCAGAAAGACAAATGTCACATCTTTCCTTTTATATGTGGATGCTAGTTTTGAATCTTTAGGTATGTATATTTCATTTAGAATACCCATGGAAATCAAGAAACTCTTAAGGAGCCATGATGGTAATAAAATATAAATGGTGATAAATGATTTTAAAAAGTGATTAGTAGATAAGGAAAAATTAAATGGTGTGGGAAAATTAGAGGATAGGGCATAGACGAGATTAAGAAAACAGGGATGAAGGACTCAGACCTACCTCAACTGTACGTGCCAGACTGAACTAACCCACTTTGGGACTCCTTGCCCTCCTTGGGGGAATAAATGGGGGGATGGGGTGAGGAAAGGCTGAGGGAGGACTGGGAAAGACTGGGCGGAGGGAAGAGAAGGGGAGCAGTGGTAGACATGAACAAAACCTTTTTAAATAATAAAAGAGAACATAACTAGTGATGAAAACCTTTGAGAAAGTTATATAAATACACTACATAAAGAGAGTTTAGACTTGCATTGCTCTTGGTTACACTCCAGAATGTGATAGTAAAACCCTATCGCTGAAAGCATCATATACTGCAGTCATAGAATGTGGGGAAATCATGCTGATATTTGCCTGGAAGCTTTAGCCCTATTATCCAATTTTAATTATTCTGGAAGTTACTATGCATACCAACCACTAGAGGAAAAAAACAATCACCAGTCTCACCCTTTTATGAACCTGAAAGCTACAGTAATTAACATGACAAGATATGGCCACTGGTACAATACTAGAAAGGATATCATGGGAGTGGCCAAACATTCTGAGTAAATATAATCAAACCCACTCCTCAAGATGGACTTCATACCTGATACCATTTTAGCATAAGGAACCCACATCTTGATAAGTGTAGGGCCATAGGTGAGAGCCTACTTCTTGTTATTTTGCTAAGTAAACATTATTATTCAGATTTCTAATGACTTTTCCCTCTAACCATAGAGCTTTTCTCAACTTTCATCGGAGAAACTTCTTCTTGCAGTAGATGATGATTAAAAAAGAGAATCAAAACTGGTCAATGTATATAGAGAAAGAGACTTCAGAGTCCTCCTAGATAGAATATTTCATATATCTCTTCTCCAAGGTTTAGGGATCAGTGCAGAAGAGGCCATGAAAAGATTAGGACCTAGAGGCTATGAATGTCTACAATGAAACAGTTTCTCCAGAAACAACAGGCAGGTTGTACATATGAATGCACAACATAAACAAGACCCTTGGAAGCTAAAATCCCAGCAAGAAGCAGAGAGACACAAATCTCCCCCTTAGCAGCAATTGATGGGTGTTGAGGAAGGGGGAGCTTGTTTATTTAAAAGTGTGTGCCTGGTAGATTGACTTGGCTCCAGGGGGATAGTCACATACACAAAATTATTTGTGTAGCACAAATTGAACTGAGGGGGGGGAGGGAGGGAGAGAGAGAGGGAGGGAAGGAGAGGGAGAGGATGAAGAAGAAGATAAGGTAAACTAAACTTAAACAAGAATATATGGTTGAGACACTGATATTATATACTCATACATAGGGCCTGCCTTTTCCACAGGGACAGAGTGACTAGAAGGAATGTAAAGAGATCACTTAGAGTTACTTTATCTACATCTTCCAGAATAAGTTGTTTTAGCTTGCACCTTAGAAATCAGAAATTAGAGAGTGGCTCAGTTCTGCCTCAACTGAATATATGTAGCTTCCCCATGGGAAGCCTTACCTATTTGGAGGAGAAAATAAGGAGTGGGTTGATGGAGGTCAGGGAGTGAAAACTGTTTGGTATGTAAAATGAATTTAGAAATGTCTTTTAAAAAAGAGAAATCATCGGTTAGATGTTGGAGAAAGTTGCTCAGCAGTTAAGAGCACTTCTAGTAGAGGACACAAGTTCAATGCCCAGCACCCAGGTGGTTCACCACCATATGCAACTCCAATTTCAGGGTTCCCCCTTTTGGCTTCCAAGGGTATCAAGCATTCATGTAGTGCACATATATTCATTAAGGTGAAGCAATTACACATAAAATGTACATATGAAAATTATTTTAAAATTTAAGACATTTTAATTTTTTTTAAGATAATGCCATAAGCTATGATAAGAGGTGTATGACTAGCAGGAGGGAAGAGAGATGATGTTATAACTCTAGATCACGTGTGGACCACATGGGAAAAGCAGCAGTCAAGCCAGCCAGCAAAAAACACGAGCCAAAGAGATTCTTGGAATGTTTAATAAGAGTCTCTCTCATCTGGGAGCTCTATAAGGAACAGTTGCATACGTTGAGGATTGAGATTTCTAGAAGCTAGTGAAATGCAAAGCCTCATTCCAGGCATGAGATCACAACATTTGACTCTGCAGGCCCTTCTCCAAATAATCCAGAAAAACATCTGGCAAAATCGGAATAAAAATTGTGGCAGTTTGAATGAGATGTAGCACTTCAGTTAGGTTCATTTTCTTACAATAGCTGGTTCCCTAGCTGGTGGCGCTTTTTAGAAAGTTTTAGGAGGCATGACTTTGATGGAGGAAGGGCTTCACCGGAGGTGAGATTTGAGAATTAAAAGCCCCACTCCTCATCGAATTCACTTTTTCTGCTTCTTGCTTGCATTTGAAGATGTGAACTCTCAGCCTTCTGCTCTTGCCACTATACCTGCTGGCTGCTGCCTGCCATGATGGCCCCTTATCCCCAAGAAGAGTAAGTCCAAATATGCCCTTCCTTCTGTAAACTGATTGCCTCAGCCATGATATAATGGCATATTTTAGCATAATAGAAAAATAACTAACGCAGGAATTTTGAATGTACTTCCTAAGAACAACATCACTGGAACAAATTGGTGACTCAGTAGATAATTGTTTTTTTTTTTCTACCTCCTCTTTATTCTCATTGTTTATAAAAAGATTAGAACATGGAAGTAGATGGAGGTGGGGAGAATGATCGATGGGAAATAGGAGTCAACTATTTCCTCCAAATTGAAACACCCCTTCCTCGAAGTGGAAGGGAGGCTCACAAAACCAAAGAAGTTAATGGAAACTTTCAGGGCTCAAAAGGTTCATGAAACTTAACAAAATTAAGAAAGATAGATGAATCTTCAGGTCTCTCTTCAAGGCTGTAAAACCAATAGACACACCACTGAGTAGAAGAGAATCTTTATACATGGACCTGCCTGTGAGGTTTTCAAAAAGCTCTCAGGCAGCTGTACTGAGTTGTTGTAAAGGGTTCTGGCTGGATTTTCCAGGTCTGGACCAGAGGTTTAGTCTCACTCTCAGCCCTGTTATGCCTCAAATAATCACACACAGGCATATATTATTTTTATTCTGATTGACCTAGGGCACAGGCATATAACTTGCTGACTGCTTCATCTAAACCAACCCATCTTGTTCAGCCACAGGGCTTGGCACCTTTTCTCAGAGCAGCATTTCACCTTCTTTCCTCTGTGTCTGCTGCACCTCCTTGTCATGTCTATGTGGGCTTTCTCTGGTGGCTCTCTGGCATCTGTCTCTGTTCTTCCTGTACTCAGAGTTTTCTTAGCCTAGTAGCCCCACCCACATTTCCTGTCTGCCTTTTGGCCAGTCAGCTTTTATTAAACTCATAGGCAGGACAAACATTTACATTACCAGCATAATCCCACTACACTGAGTCATCACTCATTTTGGGCTAGGATTGTTTTTCTTATAAGTTAGCTGCTTTGAAGTCATTCATACTCCTGTAAGTGATCCCCTCACTCATATTACTGTTAATGATGCTAATAAATTCACTGGCTCACTATGCTAGACTTGGGTGGAACTGAATATTTGATCTATCACTGGTACTCTATTGGGGGTGAATAAACATATCTTCATGTCTCCCTAGCAAAAGGCACACAGCAGTCATGCCCTTCTCCCCATCTCAGACCTAAATTAGTATATGTGGGAAAAGAAGAAAAACTTTGATTTTAGGTAAAATTCAAGTTCATTTTAACTTTACCCTGGACAGGACAATTGCATACTACTTATAAGAACTTATTTCTACCAAATTAACTGCAGAATGCATATCAGAAAATGACTAGAGGAAGTTATAGTCCTTGCTTCAGACTTCATTCAGCAGAAATAGGCAAACCTGGAGGTAGAGGTGGAGACACAGCCCACCCTACTGGCACCCTGTTGGTTTTTCCTCTTCATGGTGTCACTTATATTTCTGGAGATGACAGTACAATTACACAGAAGAGGACACTCATTCACATCCCTTTAAATTGTAATTTGTCTTCTTATCTTTCCCTTCAACACTTTTGTTAATCGGTATGCTTCTTTAATGAAGAATTTAAGGAGGAAAGAAAAGGTCTTGAATATAGAGAATCATATTTAGGGAAACAATAATCACTACCTGGAGAGAGTTGTGCTGGTGTTTACACTACCTAGCAGGAGAGCAGAATCACATAAAAACAACAAAATTTGACAGCATTGCTAAGGAGTTGTTTCAAATAGCTGCAGCCCTACACACACACACACACACACACACACACACACACACACACATCACCGCCATGCACCAGGAAACCTAAAACATAGACTGCTCTTTTGTGCAATCTTGCATCATTTCTTTGGTATTTACTTTAGCTCTTATATGTACCCATTGCTTTTCCATTTCCCAAGACCCATGTCCCAGTGACACACAGAAGCAGCTACATAATATTCTTA
Source organism: Sigmodon hispidus (assembly GCA_004025045.1). Taxonomy (NCBI): domain Eukaryota; kingdom Metazoa; phylum Chordata; class Mammalia; order Rodentia; family Cricetidae; genus Sigmodon; species Sigmodon hispidus. Next base: position 27,059 of record PVIH01011079.1, on the reverse strand, counting down.
TCTTACTCATTTGAGTTGGTGGGAAACATTTGACACTGACAGAAGCAGTTTAGAATGGGTAAGTCATTTGATGAAGGCTCGCCCAAATTTCCTTTTTGTCCCTATAACAACAACAACAAAATCATTCATTCTGTGAAGAAAAAAGGGTGTTTTTGACACTTTATAGTGTTTAAAAGCTATTCAGGAACCAGAAATTTGGACTGCACACATCTCAATTATAAGTTGGCTCGCATATATTCATTTCACATCTCCTAGCCAGGCATCATGCTTTAGATTTACTTATGATGATCACTGGCACTCCCTTTATCACACAGATGGCTTTTGAGTGATTGCTATATTGCAAGCACTTTGATGGATATATACCCATGCAATGGATCTAACACTAAACAGACCATGGGGAAATAGAGTACTTCTTTTCAAAATTTTGTTTCCTATTATAGTACAAAAATTTAATTGCTTTTGGACATGATGATTCTCCAATTCAAATTCACATCATCCTTCGTCTTCAATGATCTAGCTATTGCTGCTGACATAATTCTAGGACAATTAAATGACTTAACAATTTAGTTGTGGATTGTTGGCTGTCCAAGAAAGAACTCAATTTTCTGTCTTTTTAAAAACCCTATTAAGGAAAAGTCAATAATATTCCTATCTCAAATTAGGTACCATGCCTTAGAATTTGACTTCAATTGAATAGGAGCTATCAGTGAGCAATTAGGACTGACACTGTGACAATGAGAAAATATGATCTACTAACTTTCCTTTCTGTATAGGAATCCCATTTGCTGTACATGTATTTCCAGTTAGAGTATTTAAATATCACTAATCTCACCCTTAAGTAAACATTTTCTCCTATGTAAGGGAATCTTTATATGCTCCACAAAGCACCTGACATACTGAGTTTTATAAAGCATTTGATGATGAAACCATGGCAACTCATGGGACAGAAAGAGGAAACTTTGATGTTTGTAACACCACATTCTGCTGCCTTATTTTCCCTGTGCATTTGAGGCTTACACTCAGCTTTTCTTAGGAAACATTTAGGACAATCTAATTTTCAAAATAAAATCAATTATAATGGCACACTGCTAAAATTCCAGCACACAGGGTTGAGGCAGGAGGATCAGAAGTTCAAAGTCATTCTCAGCTGCACAAATATTTCAAGGCTAACCTGAGCTATACAAGATCCTATTCCAAAAACAAAACAAAAACAAAAAAACCCAACAGATTCATCTCATAATCACCTATGCAAATGTTAAACCTAAGGGGAGATGATGGTGTTGGAGTGATATAAGGTTGTATCAGAAGTTCTTTGGAATTCATCCAGTAAGCGTATGAAATTACAACATATAGAACAGGAAACTTTTCTCTCACTGTCACATGTGTTTTTGAGATGATTCTAGAAGCCTATTGAAGGAGTGAATATCATCACTCAATACACAAAGAATACGCCATTCAAGGGACCATAGAATAATTTTTTTTCTCCCATGGAGAGAAAATTAAGTATTAAACCCGGGACAAATAATAACTTAGACCCATGGACTCTTATAGGTAGAAGAATATTAGAGAATCTCCAGTTTAACCCTGAGGTTTGAATTCTATTTACAGCTTTTTAAATAGTGTTGCAACAATAGATATTAAATGCTAGTCTTAGATGGAGTGTTCATATTCCCATTTTTTTAAAGCCTATGTCAGTCAAATGATCAAACAAGAAAAACGAGATCAGAGAGAACACATAGTGAAGGAAAGAGACTGAGCAAAAATTTCAGAAAGAATAAAATTGTCAAAGATAGAGCTCCACAGTCAAAGAAAACCCCCACCCCACCCCTTCTAAGAAGATTTCACTTTATCTAAAGAGTAAGGCAAATGCTCTTAGATCTAAGGGTTCCTGGTTCAAATCTCAGCAGGAGCAGATTTCTCACCAACTAAAAAGGCACTCTCCCCATTAAAGGAACTGACTTAATACAGTTGCATGGGCCATTACTGTACAGAATGGGGTTTCACAAACTATTTTCTAAATGGAGTCTTTTTGTGCATGTACAGTAATTTATATAGAAGCCTTTTATAAATAAAAAAAAAGGAAAACGAAGGGGAAAGCCTAAGAACCCATGATTTGAGCCTTTAATAACTATTGGTATATTAGAAAGAGCCATCTGCAGTAATAGAGTGGATCATATCTTCTTGGCAGTAGTCTAAAAAAGCATTCTAAAGATAAAAGCTTAATATTTTTGAAGACCTCAAATGACCATAAGAGTATTAGCAAAATGGCCCTTGAAGTTTGGTCTCAATATTGGACCTTAAAATGCATAGTCTTCATGGATTTCCATTCAAACAAGGAGAAACACTTACAGTTCATCACCAGGTCACTATTTTGCCTGAAATTTTCACAAGAAGAATTTATTAAGTGAACTTTTATGTGATACCTTAATTGTACAGTTGAGAGTATGTGATAAACATTCAACTTAATTCATCTTAACAAAATGATTCTGTGGAAACTACTAGATGTCTACTTCTCCATAAATTTATATATAAAGTGCTGTATTTGATCTAGACTCAACATATTTATAGTAATTTATATTTTACTCAGTGGAAGAATAGCCAGGAATAGAAAAGCAATCAATTTTGGAAATACCTTCACATCTACCAGCTTAACTTTAAGACCTAATCCAGGCTTTAAATGGTTGTAAATATGGACAGATACTTAAAAAATTACTAATGAGTATATAGAACTTTCAGTTTTGAAATTTATTTCAAGCAGAATATAAATATACTGAGTCAACGTTTCATATGCCAGCTTTTGGGGGGGGGTAATTTGAGACCTGTGACTTATGACAATTCCAAAAGCTCTTACAGGTTTCTCTTCACTAGCATGTTTGTCACACATGGCAAAAATAAAAAAAAAATTATGTTAAAGTTCAAGCTGTTTTAAAGAAAAACTGTATATGGAACCACAGTTAGTTGATGAGTAATAAAAACATTTGCATTGGGAGTAAAATGGATGTTGGTCCATGTCCAACGAATGGCCAAAGAAGGTGGTGTTCTAGCTTAGCCTCTCAGTTATCCTCCTTAGGTTCCAACCTCTCAGTTCTTCTCCTTAGGTTGACCTCTCTCAGAAGCCACCATTCAGCTCCGGGAAGTTATGTCATCAGTTTTCCATCAGTGAGTATCTCCTCTCTGCATATCTTGAAGAAATGGCTGCTTTTATATAGCATTTCAAATCAAAATATTCTCTGAAAAACTCAGAAGACAGATCAGCAAGATTGCTCACTTGGAAAAGGTACCTGTCAGCAAGACTGGGAGTCACATGTTGGAAGGAGAGAGCTAACTCCCAAACATCGTTCTATGATCTCCACATGTCTGTCATGGAGCAAGTGCAAACACCTGTCACCTCTAACATGAAATTAGCAAATATAAAATAATATTGAAAAGTATAAGAGATCCCTGACTTATTGTTTTAATAAAATCAACACAGATTTAAAAGGCAAAGTGTGCATTACCAGGTTTCTAATTTTAAGCAATAACCATAGATGTTATTTTTCGACAAGAAAGCATACATGGGGGCTAGAGCGACCAGGGAAAGATGGGTCAAAGTCAGAGTGGTGGCCATGGTCCTGGGGGTGGCAAGAAGGATGACAAGGACAAGAAAAAGAAATATGAGCCTCCTGTCCCAACTAGGGTGGGGAAGAAGAAGAAGAAGACAAAGGGACCAGATGCTACCAGCAAACTGCCATTGGTAACTCCGTATACTCAGTGCCGCCTGAAATCACTGAAGTTAGAGAGAATAAAAGACTATCTTCTCATGGAGGAAGAATTCATTAGAAATCACGAGCAGATGAAACCATTGGAAGAAAAACAAGAAGAGGAAAGATCGAAAGTGGATGATCTCAGGGGGACCCCCATGTCTGTAGGAACCTTAGAAGAGATCATTGATGATAATCACGCCATTTTGTCCACATCTGTGGGCTCAGAACACTATGTCAGCATCCTATCATTTGTGGACAAGGATCTGCTAGAGCCAGGCTATTCAGTCCTGCTCAACCACAAGGTGCATGCCGTGATAGGGGTGCTAATGGATGACACAGATCCCCTGGTCACAGTGATGAAGGTGGAAAAGGCCCCCCAGGAGACCTATGCAGATATTGGGGGACTGGACAACCAAATCCAGGAAATTAAGGAGTCTGTGGAGCTTCCTCTTACCCATCCGGAGTATTATGAAGAGATGGGGATAAAGCCCCCTAAGGGGGTCATTCTCTATGGTCCACCAGGAACAGGTAAAACGTTATTAGCCAAAGCAGTAGCGAACCAAACTTCAGCCACTTTCCTGAGAGTGGTCGGCTCAGAGCTTATTCAGAAGTACCTAGGTGATGGGCCCAAACTTGTTCGGGAACTGTTCCGAGTTGCTGAAGAGCATGCACCATCCATTGTGCTTATTGATGAAATTGAAGCCATTGGGACCAAAAGATATGATTCAAACTCTGGAGGTGAGAGAGAAATTCAGTGAACAATGTTGGAACTGTTGAACCAGTTGGATGGATTTGATTCCAGGGGAAATGTCAAAGTTATCATGGCCACAAACAGAATAGAAACTTTGGATCCAGCACTTATCAGACCAGGCCGTATAGACAGAAAGATCGAGTTCCCCCTGCCCGATGTAAAAACCAAGAAGCGGATCTTCCAGATTCACACAAGCAGGATGACACTGGCAGATGATGTAACCTTGGATGACTTGATCATGGCAAAGGATGACCTCTCTGGGGCTGACATCAAGGCAATCTGTACAGAAGCCGGCTTGATGGCCCTGCGGGAGCGCAGAATGAAAGTTACAAATAAAGACTTCAAAAAATCTAAAGAGAATGTTCTTTATAAAAAACAAGAAGGCACCCCGGAGGGGCTCTATCTCTAGTGACCCACGGTTGTCTTCAGGGAAGTTAAGGGATTTCACCCACCTGGGAGGGTAGGATGCTGCCCCAAGGAATCCATTTTCCAGTGAGTTCTGCTAGTAGAGAGCCTGTCTTGAAGGGTGCTGTGCCCATCGGGCATCTCCATCTGTTGGCCTCTGTGCTCATCTGCTCTCTGCTCCCAATAATGGGTTGTCTGGTTAAAAAAAAAAAAGCATACATGGTGTTGTTCTAAGAGCTTGTTCAAAAAGATGGCCTCATATGCATGAATACTATTTCTCAACAAACTCCTTCCAGTAACATATACATAAATGCAAGCATGTAGACACATCCACACCACAAACACACTTGTATATATACATATGCATACTCATATACACATATCAAAACTTGAGAGTTTGGGGAAACTAAGACTGGGAAAAATATAGGAGGTTATATTACAGAATTATAAAGCCACTCAGGATGGATTTGACATGACAAAACTCCAACCCTGACACTGAGGAAAAAAACAAGACTCATGGTCAGTCAATCTTTAATAAATATTAAATAAGTTAATGAGTGTAGTAAGTAAGTACTACAAGCTGACATAATAATACAACAGTAAAATATATAAGAAACAAATTAATAAAATCTAGTTAATAGTTCATGTATATTTAAATTTAAGTGAAGTTCAGATTGTTACAATTAAAGGTAGGTAGATGAGAACATGTAATGTTATTTATTCTAGGTTTGAGACTGAGTGAGCACATCAACACATTCTTTTCCAGCTCCATTCATTTACATGAAGTCTTCATAATTTCAGTTTTCATTGCAATGGAATTAAATTCCATTTATGTAGGTGCTATATTTTCATTATCTATTTGTCAGTTTATAGACACCTAGCCTTCCTCCATGCTCCAGCTATTTGTAAATAGAGCAGATATGAACATAGGTGAACATGTGTTTCAATAGCAGCAAACAGTCTTTGCATATTTAATTTTGGAGTACCTGTAGAAACCAGAAAACTATAGGGGAGACATTGATGGGAAGAAAAAGAAAGGTCCTAGGGAGAAGTAGAGCACAGGTGACATAAAAGGGAAAGGGAAGAAGAATGTGCAAAGTGGTTTAAGCAGGGAGACAAACGAGAGGGTAAAGAGGAAGGGGTAGGAGTAACTATGGCATCAATCCTAATTGATCTTATAATAAAACTGGAAGCCAGATTTTGGGGGAAAAGCTGAAAGACCAGAGAGACAGAAGAACAAGCCACACTCATTTCTTGACTAGCCAACTTCTCAGGCTGAAAGGGGAAAATCTAGTTTCCATAAATCCTCAGACAAAATAGGGAAAGACAACAAACAGAAGCACAGGCCCAAATGGAAGTTTGGGGGAGGGGGTTGAGTGTGTGGAGGAGTGGGTGGTGAAGGGGGTAAAAGTGTGTGTGGGGGGGTAAATGCTTGCCTCCTCCTGACTTATATTTCTTTCCCTGCCCAACCACATCACTTTCTTTCTCAAACTTCCTAATGCTGGGATAAAAGGCATGTGTGCTTCCCAAGTACTGGGAGCAGGGGCATGGGATTCCAAGTGTTGGGATTAAAGGTGTGTGTCACCACCAACTAGTTCTGTTTCTATTTTGGACTAGATTGATCTCACATAGCCCATTGTGGGTTGAACTCACAGAGATCCAGCAGATCTCTACCTTTGCTTCCTCAGTGCTAAGATTAAAGGTGTTTGTCACCCCTGCCTGACCTCTATGGCTAACTCTTAGCTGGCTTTGTCCTCTGATCTTCAGGCAATCTTTATTGATACACAATATATCGCCACGGGTAACTAATACTAGGAATGCTTTAAAAAGCCATATGTGCTGGAGAGATGGCTCAGCGGTCAAGAGCACTGACTATTCTTTTGGAGGACCTGAGTTCAATTCCCAGCATCCACATGGCAGCTAACAACTGTCTGTAATTCCAAGATTTGACACCCTTACACAGTAGTTATACATGCAGGCAAAACAACAACTCACATAAAAAAATAAAAAACTAAATAAATATTTTTAAAAAGCCATATATAAAGCTGTTGTTTTATAAGATAAATTATGATATATACATCATATATATAAAATGGTTGTTTATTATTTTAAAGATATATATTGGAGAATATTTGAATATAGTGTGAGATTTTTTTATTTTATGAAATTTATATAACAATTTATACAGATGAACAATTGTTTATTAATCACACATGTGGGTTATTATGATATGAATATATATTGGTTATCTGCTTGTCATAATATTTCTAGTAACAACAATAAGAAGAGAAAGATAAGACTACATAGAATAGAAAAACTCAAGAAAGTTAGGGCTTAACTAGAAAACATTCAGAATAGAATAATTTAGAGGAAATGGTCCAACAAGCTATAAAAGAACTGAGGATGTTCATTTCTTTTTTTTAATTAAAAAATTAATTAATTAATATAACATGTATGTGCATAGGCATGCCAAAGCAGGAATTGGGAGCCATATGATAACATGCAAGTGTTAGTTGTACCCTTCCACTCTATGGATCCCAGGTAATGACAAACATGATCAAGTTTTGTAGCAAGTATTTTTAAACACTGAACCATCTCACTGGCTCAAGAATTCTTTTCATAATAAAATATTAACACTGAGAATGGGAAGAAAAAACAGGAGCAGGGAATTCAGAAGGCAAAATTGGCAGCTGGCATGTGGGTCAAAGGAAACAGAATAAAGAACCTCAGCAAGCTGGCTTGGGTTCTAGAATGTTATGTATCTTCTAACAAAGCAGAAAAGTTTCTTTAAATAGTTTGTCAAGCTTATCTATAATTTATTTATTTGTTTATATAATTTAAATAGTTTTGTGATTTCTAAGACTTGAACTTATGACTCATGCTAAGCAAGTACTCTGCCTTTTAACTATATCCTTTAGCTATTATAATTATTTTATATGTCATTAACTATTGGCTTAATAAATTTATTAATTTCTTGGAATTCACTTAAAGGAATCATGAAATAAAGAGGAATAATTGGTTTCTAAGACAAGCATTATTTGCATTCATCAAAAGAATACAGAAATCGGTTGAGAGCAATGCTTTATGTCAATAACTTGTTATCCTCAATTGAAGTACAAAACACAGCTGTAGCACTTCCCTGAACTCCACATGCTGTACTGTATAATGGAGATAATAAGCATTTTAGAAAATAAATAGAAAAATTAGTTGACTTAACAATAAAATAAAATACAACTGTAATACTTCATATACTTATTTTAAAATTATTTTGACTTTATATGCTAAATTTTGGTGTGGTACATTTTTAAAAGTCTCTATATTTGTCTTATTTTCAATCATTTATATTCGAGTTTTTTTAGTATTAAAAAAAAATTCTGGCAGTGAACTTCTCAAGTGGTTAAAGTCACTTGACCTTTAGCCTCCTGCTTTAAAAATCCCTCAAGAGATATGTTAAATGGCCCAGAAATATATTGCCTGTCATGTCTTATTGCTTAATTAATGACCAAGTAAAATGGCCTATATGACTGCCCCGAAGTAACTGTGAACTGATCTACTCAAGAAAATGAATGTCCTCAATAGCAACAGCACTGTCATAGCACGTTTGCTGCTTTTTAACTCTCTACAATTCTTAAGAGAGACAAACCATACAAGGGCTGGTGAGCCAAGCACACAAACACCAGCTGAGCATATTAAAGGACTCAGTTGCTCAATGTATCTGACATGAAATTTCATGCCACTGTTTTCTGCAAGCTGAGCTAAGACTCAACCAAAACTGCTGACTTTGTAATTTTTTACACAAGCCATATTTTTAAAAATGGAAAGCTGCTGAATTTTCAAATAATAATTATAATAAATATTATAGTTTTAAATTGTTACACTTAAAAATAACTGGGCATCTAGAGTGTATAAAACATGCAGAATAGATGTTTACTGATTGGAAAGGAGGGCCAGAAGATGAATCTCAAAATGAAGGACAAACTGGTATTTTAACCCTCCCCATTTTTTAATTTAAAAAGTTTTTCCATATCTATCACTGCTCTCCCTCTCTTTTCTCCTTCTTGTCCCTCCCAGTCCTTTCTCAGCCTCCTCCACCCACCCTCACCTATTCCCAAGGAGGGCAAGGAGTCCCAAGGTGGGTCAGTTCAGTCTGGCATGTCCAGGTGAGGTAGGACAGAGTCCCTCATCCCAGTAATAAGGCTGTGTGAAGTGTTCCTCTGTAGGGAATGGGCTCCGAGATGTCAGTTCATGAACCAGGAACATAGTCTGATCCTAATGCAAGAGGCTCCACAAACTGCCTATGCCGTTTGACAGTCATCTACCATTGGAGTAACCCTCCCTTTTTAAAGAAAGAAAATAATATGAACTAGCTACAGGTAAAATGGCAGCAATAAATCAAGAGTTTTATAGTGACTATAAAATGTTCATAATTTCATATGAATGTCCCTCATCTTGGGCCTTAAAATAGGTAGGCATTAGCTACAGCCTGAAGAGTGACTAACCTTGTAACTCTACAGCCTTTTTACGGGCCGTTTCTGAATGCACTGCTCCAACCTTCTGCCTACCTTGTTCCATTAGGTTGTTCTTATTTTGTTGGTTGTTTTTCATTTCTACAAGACAAATATGCAGTGCCAAAGGGTACTGAAGAATGAAAACAAGGGTGGCTAAACAGCTGAAGGGAAGAGAATGTGTCTGCTGGTTCTGAGTAAGTGAGCATGGACTTTCCTTTATCCAAAGCTGAACTTCAGGGTGGGCGTGATGGCTTTATTCTGAGCTTGGTGAAACAGACAGTTTAGAAGGAGAGCAGAGGCAATGGAGTTGGGGAGGCAAAAATGCTGTGCTGGATAAATGACAAGGTCAAGTGGGCTTTGGTCTTCTGTGAGTGAATACTAGATAATATGATGCCCAGAAAAAGGAAAAACAGAGAGACACCTCAGGAAGGTCTAGCTGATAGAGTATATAAAGCAGGCAATGCCACCTTTCTCTTGTTGAGGGTTTTATGTGTTGCCTACATTCACAATATTTTCCTTTTAGGTATTACAATACAATGTAATTCATTGTATTATTATTGTATTATACTGGGAGAAGAAGCCTCACATATTTTTGTCATTAGTTCACATAGTCAAAAGAGTTAATTTATACAATGTCTTTTTTTCCTTAATAAACAAGACAAAGGTAGGAGGGAATGGCTCGGTGGTTAAGAGTCCATGTTGTGGGCCTGGAAAGATGGCTCAGAGGTTAACAGCACTGGTTGCTCTCCCAACAGTCCTGAGTTCAATTCCTAGCAATCATACTGTGGCTCACAATCATTTGTAATGAAATCTTGGAGCCCTCTTCTGGCCTGCAGAAATACAGGGAAGGTAAAACACTTTATACATAATCAATAAATATTTTTTTAAAAGAGTATATCCTGCTCTTGCAGAGGGATCCAAAATCAGTTCCCAGCTCCTATAATGAATGGCTCCAGTGGATCTGATTCACTAGACCTCTTTGATACTGTACTCATATGTACAAACTCATATACAAACACATAATTTAAAACAATGATACACATCTTAAAGTAAAAAACTGGATCATCTGGCCACATTTTCAAAAATAGCTGAGGTAGAGATGCTAATATCTTCATAATTACTAAATAGCTTAGATTTCTGGTGTTTAGGGAATCCTTAAAAATTTCTTAACATCTTTAGCATCAAGTACATACTTTTTAGCTTTAAGAATTCAAGTCTGTTTAGGGGGTAAAGTGTTCAGATGGATTCCTCAGTCAGAGAATTTCCAACTTCTATCCTGAGCTTTAGTGAGATATAAGAGCAACAAAAGAAAAAATAAAGGTTGGAAGTAAAGAGGAGAAAATAAGACTCACAGGGAAGAGAAAGAAAAAGAGTAAGCATGCATAGGTAATTTATTGCTCCTCAGACAGGAAAACATGGAATCAAACTGTCATGTCTAGGAAATGGTGCATTAGTACATCTTATAAATAAATAATTAAGTAACACATACTGATGTTTAAAAATAAAATCATATAAGATACATCTATCTTGTGTAGCACACATTGCTAAGATGAGTATTTCTTTTATAGTCTTGGCTTCTCAGTCAATCTTCTTTCCAAGCCGCCAAGTGTAATAGCATCCAATTTGTGACCCAATGTTTCATCAACAGGGGATATGTTTTGTAGATACAGAAGACAGAAACCTTGGAACTAAAAGGTGGCTGTGTGAGTAGAACTGACATAAAGTCCAGGGCTGAATAAGTGACTCAGTCCAAAAAAAAAAATCCACTGCCTTCTGTGTTAGGATTTAGTTACCTTTCCTGTCTAGCCTAAACCTATGGGTTTTGAATCTTTCGTAAGTTGCTACACCATTGAGATGTGAAATTTGAAAGATTTAAAATAAATAGAACTTTTGGATTGAAAAAAAAAGATCTCTGGGTTTTACTCCTTTTTTTTTTTTTCAGATCTGTAAAAGTAATGGGAGAAAGCACAAAAGGATCAAGAAAAGAAAGATCCCGATCTTTGTCGGAGGAGCGATAAAACAGCATCGCTTAGGTGAAAATTGGCCTGACCTTCACCCACATGAAGCTTCTGCTGCCTCAGTGAGTCTTACTTTTCTCTGATTAGGTAAAGATTGCCCCTTTCCCTGCCAGAAAAAGTCAAAGAACAAAAAGCAGGGTAAATCTTGACAACTATAAAAGGTTTATTTTTTAATCACAGTTGGGCTCATCTAAGTCATTCTCTAATCTTATTTTTAAGGCTTGAAAAAAAAGCAAAAGCCTTTTCAAAGAAATTCTTTGGATCATTTTTATTTTTTTCAACCCCTAGTCTAGATCTCAACTCTCGATTCTTGGATATATATATTAAGAAATATAAAACTCTTCCTTGCTTGAAATGATGGCTTTTTTTTCCCATTTCTTTTAGATTCTCTTTTAAACCTTTGCTGGGAGATTATGGCAAGGAGAAAGACACAAGGCCTCCTCAGCTGGCTAAAACAGTAAGCAGAATGAGGCTGGCAGAGTCCTGCCAACATTCCAGGGAAACTTGAAGCAATCGCAGGCAGTGGGCCAGAGACTGTCAGTGGAAGGCAAAGCTTCATAGAACCCTAATATTAAGTTACAGAGTCTGCCTGTTAGTAGAGACCAGAGCTTTTTTTGTGACACCACTGTCAAACAGGCCCCTCTGTGACTAATATTTTTAACAGCATGATACTTAAAATTTGACAAGGATATAATAATTCATTCTTCAGATAGACAACATGCTATGAGAATAAGCCATATATTCAAGGTATCTTTCAAAGGGGCTATTAAAAGGGGGTTAAAATTGCTCCCCCTCCAATATCAAATGTATGTTTGACTTTTTTCCACTTCAACCATGTGAAATTAAATTTTGACTCTTCTAAAAATTAGAAGAAAAAGTAAGGAAAAAGACCAAACTCACCCATTCAAAGGGAACTATGATGTCTGTCTGCAGTTAGCAGGAATCTGCAAAGCTCTCTGAGAGTTTCATCACTCTGGTATCCAGCATTTTCCTCTTAAGATCTGGATTTTATTTCCAATTGAAACTTAGAATTTAATGGAATGCAGTCTCTTGTTATGATATATAGATGTGAAGCAACACAGAAAAGCAATTGTCTACACATTTTCTGCCACAATTCTCTTCTCTACTCCAGAATTCCTTATGTTATGAACCAATCATCCCAAGCAGCCAGACATTCTCAAAAGAAATCTCTTAAAATAAAATCTCCCTAAAGCTCCTATGAAGATGTAACCCTTCCTTTCTCCTTTGGTGTTCTTTCACCCAAAGAGTACAATTTATTCACATAGTTACAGACATACTATTTTTAAGGACTTTGGCTATAGAAAATTGTTAAGTCAATCAAAATAATAGAATTAATTCTAGTAAAAGTAAAATATGAATACTTAGAGAAAGCTCAGGGATATTTACTAAACATCAATAACATAATTCCACTGAGGCCTATAAGAATCTTCATAGTGTTGTGAACTATTTGCAAACATCAGCTATCTTGAAAAATTTGAGCTGTTTGAGTTTATTTTTTAACATGCACACACAGAGATAGCCCCACATCACATGGAGACCCCTGCACACACATAAAACTCAAGATAGACTAACTTCTATTAAGATAATGAGCAACCCTAAAATCATAATTTAGTAAAAGGAAATAAAAATAAGAAAAATGTGAATTTTCTATATTGAGATTTGTCTTATTTCACTATGTGATGATCTTCAGTTATATTTATCTTTTCAGCAAATAGTATATCATACTTTATGTTGAATGGAACTTCATTGCATGTACATTCTACATTTTTTTATGAACAACTAAGTTGATTCTGACTTAACTACTGCGAATAGAACTACAATAAACTTGTGTAAAAGTAGACATGACATGCTGAATTAGAGGCTTTGGGGTGATTATACCAGGAAGTGACATAGCTTGATCCTATAATTCTGGTTTTGGTTATTTTAGTTTTATTTCCTTAGATATGTTTGTTTTTGCTCATAAGGTATATTTCTGGTAGACATCAAGTAGATGGGTCCTGTTTTTTATACAGTCTGACCATCTATGTATTTTGATGGGGATACAAAAATAATTAACACTAAGCATTGTTGCTGAAGACTTGTATGAAACCCTTTCATTTACCACCCGTATGCAGCCAGATAGCCCAAGATTACAGGTGGAGCGCATACCTGCTGCATTTTGTTGTGAAAGTTTTATGCTTTCCCAGTATTTCTTTTCTTTTTTATTATGCATAAAGTCATATTTTTTATCCAAGTTTCCCTTGTTCAAACTCCTTCCCCCTCTCCACCCCAGTCACTCTCTCTTCTCCCATCATTTTATCTCCTCCCCAGCAAGGGCAGGATGTCCCAAGGTCCCAAGGTGGCTTAGTACAGCATCCACTCCAGGATGCTTTCCTCACCCCAACATCAAGACTGGGTCAAGTGTTACTCTGGAGGGAATGGGCTCCAAGGTGCCAATCAAAAATGTTTCAGATCCCAAGCTGTACAGTGATTGTGGTTTGCAGCTTGGACATGCTTTGCTTTTTGCTTAAAATCCACTAATGAGTGAGTAGATCTCCTGCTTATCTTTCTGGGTTAGTGATACCCCACTTAGGAGGATATGGTCCAAATCCATCCATTTGCCTGCAAATTTTAGGATATCATTTTTTCTTACTGATGAGTAGTACTCCATTGTGTAGATGTACCACAGTTTGTTGATCCATTCTTCAGCTGAGTGGCATCTAAGTTGTTTCCAGGTTCTTGCTATTATGAATATTGCTGCTATGAACATAGTTGAGCTAATGCCTTTGGAGTGCTACTGTGCGTCTTTAGGGTATACACTCAGAAGTGGTATTGCTGGATCCCTGGGGAGATTGATTCCCAGTTTTCTGAAAAACCACCATACTGCATTCCAGAGTGGCTGAACAAGCTTACACTCCCACCAACAATGGAGGAGTGTTCCCCTTGCTCTGCAACCTCTCCAGCATAGGCTGTCATCTGTGTCTTTTATCTTAGCAAATCTGACAGGTATAAGGTGGTATCTCAAAGTTGTTTTGATTTGCATTTCTCTGATGGCTAAAGATGCTAAAAAGGCATTTTTCAAGTGCCTTTCAGCCATTTGTAATTCTTCTGCTGAGAATTCCCGTTTTAGTTCTGAACCCCATTTTTTGATTGGGTTATTCAAAGTTTTGGTCTCTAGCTCTTTGAGTTCTCTATATATTTTAGAGATCAGTTCCCTGTCACTTGTTGGGTTGGTGAAAATCTTTTCCAATTCTGTAGGCTGTTGTTTTGTCCTATTGACTGTGTCCTTGGCTTTACAGAAGCTTCTTAGTATTTGTTTTCTTTACTGCTGCTGTAGGTCATTTTTTCCTTTCTTGTAACCTTGTAGATGTGTTTATCCTTCACCTCAATCTGTCAGATTTCTTCTGTAGTTAAGAATTCCTTTTTGTTGATGTTTATCATGAAGATACTTTCTTTTTTCTTCATTAAAGGGAAATGGTTTTACTAACTATCGTAATATGAGGTGATGGCTCTCATCCTTCAGAGCTTGGGGTATAAGTATGTTGTTTCTTGCCCTCCTAACATTTAGGGTTTCTGCTGACAATTATGCTATTTATTTATTTATTTATTTATTTATTTATTTATTTATTTATTTGGTTTGTTTTCATATGTGGCTCTCTGCTTTTCTCTTGCACCTTTAATATATTTTGGTTCAGTGGCCAGCATTGTCAGGCTGGTTTGTATCTTTAATATTTCTCAGTCATCAGTTGCTGTGGCATAATGGTCTTGTACCCTGTAAAGATTTGTCAATCATATTAATTTGTAGTCAGGCAGCCTGCAAGTAGCCAGGCAGGAAGTATGAGAGAGACAACCAGACTAGGAGAATTCTGGCAAGAGGAAATGCAGAGACACAGTCTCCAGCCAGACACAGAGGAAGCAGGATGAGAATGCCTTACTGAGAAAAGATACCAAGCCACATGGCTAAACATAGGTAAGAATTTTGGGTTAATTTAGGTGTAAGAGCTAGTTAGAAATATGCTTGAGCTATTGACCCAGCATTTACTATAATATTAAGCCTCCAAGTCAATTATTTGTGAAGTGACTGCTGGGTATTTGGGAGTTGTTGGCAGGACAGAAGCTTCCAGTTACACTCAGCATGATGTGTTGTCTCAGCACAGTTTCCTCCTAGCTTGTCACTGGCCTCTGCTTATGTGTTCCAGGTTAGAATGAATAGATTTCGATACCCAAGTTGTTGATGTGGTCCCACAAACGTTTGTATTTATTTGCAATTTTACCATTTTCCATACCAATTTCCATTTTACCAGGACTCTGGCCCCTTTTCTAGCAGCATTTGTGGATTTAGTTGGAGTATAATTGCTTCATTGAGTTTTGGTGCATTCAGCAGCTGTGGGATATTCACATGGTTCTGTGATTCATGAGGTCTGTGTGTGTGTGTGTGTGTGTGTGTGTGTGTGTCGGGGGGGGGTTGTGTTTTGGAGTTTGAAGACATGGCCATAATGAGTTTTCCATTCTTTCTAGTAAGGTTCTTTCTTTGAGGATCTATTCTTCCTTGTCCAAGCATGCTACTTACTGATGCTGGGTGGTGGTTTTCTGGTTCCTGCTTCACAAAGCTTGTCATTCTGCTGTTCATAATTTCATTTTATTTTTGGTCTCATCTTCTGCAGTTTTACATTTCTAATCATTTTTTGGACCCATTGATTGAGAATTTTTCTCTATTCTTTACAGCTTTATTTATTCATCTTTATTTAGGGATTTTGGAATTTTTTTCTAAATATAATGTACAATATTTCTGTACTGTATCTAATCTTTCATGTATTGTTTACTATGCTTTTCCATGTCTTCTCATGCCTCTACCTCATTTTGTAGTCATGGGTTAAAGTCTTCTTTCTGTTGTGTGGGGGAGGTGGGTGAGTGTTTTCTGTCCACACTCTGCCATCTTACTACTCAGAAGTTAAATTTTTGATCAGGTAAGTCCTTTGCGGCATCCCTGGGCTCTCTTCACAGCAGCTGTATGCCACATGCTCACTCGGCATTCCAACTTGCTTTCTAAACAGTGTATATGCTTCCATAATTGATTCCAAAGAAGAGCAGAAAAAGTATTCAAGTAATTAAAAGACTTAATATAATCCCTCTGCTCAAAATAGTATTGGCCAAAATACATTATAGGGTCTGGGGCAATGGTTCAGATGGTAAAGTGCCTGATGAGTCAGTATAAAGTCCCAAGTTTGCATTCCCAGCCCCCATGCATGGAAAAGTGGATTTCAAATGAGTTTTGAGTAAGAGGGACAAGAGAATTACTGGGCTTGCTTGACAGTTTGTATTGACAAATAAGTATATTTCATATTCAGTAAGGGATTTTATCTCAAAACATGGTTTACAGAAACAGAGGAGATACTAGATATCAACTCTGGCCTCCACTATGAGCACTTGTATACACCCCACACACATGCACACAAATACACATCAAATCAAACAATTCACATGATTAAAAAAGAAGGCAGAGAAGCACAACTCCCCCATGTGCTTCATAGAATGTGGTATCTAGAGGTCAATGTTCACTAGAAATGCCACAAATATAAATAAAATTTCCATAGTCAAATTCTTCACTCTTTTACATCTGTCTATAATTTGCTCTGATTTTCACCAGGTAAAATATAACTATTTATAAAAACAAAGCATATTGAAAAGCTAACAAGAACAATGTTCACCCACATTTAATGGTTGTTCTATTACATAAACAAAGAACAGCATTCTGCATGGTCCTAAAATTACTGGGTATCTAGTATATCTTTAACAAAATTTTTTGTGAACCAAATCATAAAAATTTGCTACAGAATCTCTTGCAAATGGAGAATGAGACAAATTGCTTTTAAAAACAGGTTAATGTTTTCTTTCTTATTCTTGTATAGCACTTACGAAGAGGTGGTGGTTCCCCATTTTAACTGCTTGGCAGTTTTTCCAAGGATTTACTCACACCATGTATTTAATGACAAATATATGGAATCCTTTGAGATGAGAATTGAGATGCCTCAAAACTGCAGTCGGTATCTCCCATTGCTTTATACTCCATCAAAGATGAAGCCAGCTGACTTCAAAGGAAGCCAGTACTTGCATCAACTCTGCAGGGGTGTCAAGTAAAATGAGGAACGAGGGAAAAAACACTATTATGTTTTAAATTTCAAGTCCTAAATCATTATTTCCTAGCTGTGCATGAGGTTACATAGACAGAAAGTATACTGTTCGTATCATTGGGATGATGATATAGGAGGATCCGGAAACTTAAGAAGCAGAATTTCTAAAGTCACATTTAAACTTCCTCCCCTGCTGGCATGTTCATATGTCCCTGAGGCTATTTTTCAGAGACAAGGCAACAGTCTGGTATCCCCATCATACCCAGGTGCCTGCTGGATATTGACCTGTTTCAGAATTTTCTCTTCAAGAGCAATAATTAAAGAATACTCCTAAAGATAATTCAATGTGAGACATTTAATGAGTCATGAATATTTGTTTGTGATGTGTCTATTTCTAAATGTGAATTTGTCTGTTTATAAGTATAGGGGAATCCACTTGTTAATCTTAGAAAGGTAAAGGCACTCAATTTTCTTGAAAAACACTGACTTTACCTCTCCAACAAGTGTATAGAAGGTTGCTTTGTTCCTGACATTAGAGATACAGACGTCAAAAAGCTAAAGAGAAACTCATGAGCCTTACTTATTAAAATCTCCTTTTATAATGCCTACTATTTAGTTATAGTCATTTCTAAACCATTCTTGAACTGACTTGTTCATGTGTATCTAGAAACTAATGGCAACAATAATTTATAGTCCTAATTTGGAAAATATATTTAAATAAAGCAGAATTAATACTTAAAAGTGAATACTCAGGATTTAGGTAAACTGTCTTAGTATAATAATTTGTGATTTATAATGTTATCAAAATGTTTCTATGTAATTACTTTTGAAAAATAAATGAATAAATTCTCACCCACGGCTGTGTTTGAATTATTGTAATGATTCAGCATGAGCTGAAACTGGGAAAGAGACTAAACGAAGCTCACAGAATCTGCAGTAATTTCTTGTATTAATTTTGGAAGAGGGTCTCTCTTTGTTATATAAATTTGGCCTCATTTTATAATATAAATGTCCACTAGATAGCCTCTTAGAGTTCATCACTATACCTCTTTGTTCATTCTGCAATTACGAAGACATACATAAGCTTGTGTAATCAAGTTATTATTTTGAGAGAATGGGACAAAGATATTGACAATATTTCTGATACTGATGAAATACTAATAACTAAACAACCATTAACATTTGCATTTGTCTGGGACTATGCTATCAGTATTCTTCACTTTTGCATTTAATTTTCTGTAAGGATATGGCAAATTGCTCCCTTTTGCTCTAGCTACTGATTCATTCCTTGACTGTTCAGATGAATATAGTCATGAGTAGGATGATCGTTGCTTTAGAGATGAGGTCTTGCTGTGCTACCCACATGGGCCTCAAATTTCAGTTCTCAAGTGTTTTTAATTTTCTCAGCCACCTGAGTATGCAGGCAAATTGCCACATGTCACCAAAACTGGTATAAATATGATTATCTTTAGATTAGGAGTTTTCTTAACAGAGTTCTATGGTTCAACATCTGAACAAATCAGCTGTCTAGGTACAAGTATAAATAAAAGAAGCTCTTCTTCAATTTTAGTTGTGTATATGCCTTATGAATAGTTAAAATACTAAATATAAACAATTTGTTAGTTATTTTTTTAAAGAATATATATGCTGGGAACATACTTAAATTTAAAAGTTTACAAACTACTAATGCCAGTATCCTCAAAGCTTAATGATACCATATTATATATGAGCCAAATCTCATATATAGTTTCATGTTGATACAAGATGCATTTGGGTTAGATGCATTAGTTAGCAATGGCATCCCTTTGTAACTAAACCAATTCTAACAGATAGGATCCACACTTCTCAAATACAGTTGATTTTAATATAGTTTGTTTCTTAAAGTAAAGCATCTGACCTCTGAAAGGAGTTTTAAACTTCAGTTCAGTAAATTAGTTTTATATGGAATGTGTGACTATACTTTTAAAATCAAATACTTCTAACAGATGTCTGGAGGAATTCCTTCTGCTTCTGATTTGTGTCTCCATGAGATGGTAGCTGCAGGGTGATGGGACCCCTGACCTAGAAGCAGTGATGCTTAAAGAGCCATTTAGCACTTTAGCTTTGCATCTTCAATGTTTTATGAAACATTACCTCCCAATTTTTTTTTTTTTTAAAAAAAGATCATTTGTTGAAGTGAGAATGCAAGACATTTTAAAACTACGATAATATAATTATCTCTCTGGGTCAGTGTGTGAATTGTGACTTCTTTTTCTTTTACAAGGAGACAAGAAGATACAATTCAAATGCTTTTCTGATGTAGAAATGAAGTTACTTATTTCTCCTTTAAAAAGTACACATACTAATGAGAGTTTGAGGAAAATTATTAGTAGACAAAAATATAAGAGTGGGCTCCAAACATGGCTGTTTCTTGTTCCCAAAGAACATTGTAAGGAGAGGATATGAGAAAGCACATAGGGGGCTAGTAGACAAGTATCTAAACCAGACCAATAAGGGAAACTGAGGACTCAGGGTTCCTATAAAACACTCAACCTAATAAGCACACTCAGATCTGGGACCCTTTTTTCTCAAAGGAAGCTGTGTGCAATAAAGCCATCAACTTTCCCTTCTCTGTGGTAGAATCTTACATCTCTTCCAAATGCCATTTTTTTTTTTTAACAGAAAACAAACTCAGAGATCCCTTAGATGGCCCAGCACCATTGCTATACTTCCTTAATAAAAATAGCAAATATCTCTTTAGTAGTAAAATGTATGTGGGGTATAAGGAGGATCTGGGGGTGGGAGGAGATTGGGCAGGGAAAACATGATCAAAATATGTTGTATGTAAGTTTACAAAAAAAAATCTTTGTAATCAAAACCCTTCAACTATCAGAACTTTCTTCTTGTTTCTAAAACCCCACCATGGCCTTACCTTTCTCAGAGTTTCTGTATGCATGTGGTGCACATAATACATTCAGAGACACACATACACCTGTAAGATAAAATAAATATTTTTAAAAAGAAAATATTAACAAATAAAAGATAACATTTTATGCAGATGCTCTGAGAGATTAGAAATGGCTCAAATCCCCTGGAACTAAATATACATATGTTAGTGAGCTGAGCTGCCTTGTGAATGCTCAGAACCAAATCTGTGTTCTCTGCCAGATGGCTGAGCCATCTATCTAGCCTCCATTTTTTTCTTGAAACATGTTAATGGTTTATCAGTGTGAAAAAAAAAAAATAAGCAGAAATTCTCTTTCCCATTTCACCTATTTTCCCTTTTAATATGCTCTTAATTGACTTAAGAATTCAATAACTTTCATAAAATTTTATAAATTTAACTATTAAAAATCTTTTAAACAGCACAGTTCTGACTCACAATTATTTGAGAAGATGAGTGTCATAGACCACCATTTTGCCAGTTGGGGACCTTCAAGTTTAACCTACCCTTTCTGCTCCTACGCAGTTAGTTTGGCATTTAGATGGGAAATTGAACTGGCTTTTTGCAATAATGCTATCATTAAGCTCCCAGTCTGGCTCACCAGTTACAATTTATTCAAAAAAAATGACAGCAGATGTTATAACAGCTACATTAGGAAAATTATATCCATTTAGCTCTAATCAAGCCAATTTCTCACCCATCTGAAGACAACAGAAGTCAATTTAAAGAGTTCTGAGTAAATGGAAAAACATTTGCTGAAGTAACCCAAGGTAGGCAACCTGATTACTTGTGGGGGAATAGTTCTCACTTGTTTCTGCAATTGATGTGCTATCCATTAGGAATACTGGGAATTTTTAAAACCATGTTTTTATTTATTTGTTGAGAATTTCATACAATATGTTTGTCTTTTCCCTCCCCAAATTTCTTCCAAACCCTCTTTTGCCTTCCTACCCATCGAATTTCATATCCTTTCTTGCTCAAACAAGCAAACAAGCAAAAAATATGGAGTTTAGTTTGTGGAGACTGACTATTCCTAATCACTGTGATGTGGTTGATACACTCAGTACTTAGTAGTGTCACTCCATTGAAGAGCACTGATTTTCCTTTTTGCAGCAGTCATAAGTTGTGGATAGCTTCTTGACCAGGATTGTGACTTTGTGCCCACTTCCTTTACTTTATGCTGAGATTTTTTTTTTTCTGTCTTGAACTTGTGTAGAAAAACTCAAAGCATCTCCTCAAAATCAGGAAGTTAAGGGCATTTATTCTTTGAACTTTCCTCAATATAGTGCTTAAAGTCTTAGCTGGAACAATAAGAAGTAGAAATAAAAGGGAGAAGTCAAAATACCTTATTACTCTATTTCACTAATATGCTTCAATTCATTAAAGATTCAATTAGAAGTTCCCTAGAGCAAATAAACAGTTTCAGCAAAGTGGCAGAATACAAAATGCACGTGCAAAACAAAGTACTCTTTCTAAATATAACAAGGACAAACATAATGAGCAAGAAGTCAGAGAAAAAGAGAGAAATAAACCTAACCAAAGAAGCAAAAGACTCTTCAAAAGAAAAAAAATTAAAACACTAAAGAAATTGTTGAATACCGTAGAAGATGAAAACACCTACCTATCATGGTCTTGGATCAAAAAAACAATAATATTGTGAAAATAGCCACTGGTGGTCGCTTGAACAGATGTGACCCTATAGACTCATGTGTTGGCCTATAGGGAATGCTTGAACCATAGGAAATGTCACAATTAAGAGGTGTGGCCTTGTTGGAGAAAATGTGATGCTATGGAGGCAGGCTTTGAGGTCTCACATATGTTGAAACCATGCCCACTGTGACAGTTTACTTCTTGTTGCCTATATATCAAAATGTAGAATTCTCAGCTGCTCCAGTACCATGTCTCTCTGCATGCTGACATGTTTTTCTCCATGACAATAATGGATTAAACCTATGAAATGATAAGCCCCAATGAAATGTTTTTCTTTGTAAAAAGTTGTCTTGCCATGGTTATGGTGTCTCTTCACAATTGAAACCTAAATATACCATCCTACCAAAAGCAATACACATATTCAATGCAATCTTAATCAGAATCCACATGACATTCTTTTTATGTGGTCATGTAATCCTAGCAAAAATAGTACTGCTAAGGGTATTATTGTGTCTGATTTTTCAATTTATACTACAGAGCCATAGTTTAAAAGCAACAACAACAAACCAGCATGCTATTGACACAAAACCAAATATAGACATAAAAAAATAGAACCTAGAAGCCAGGCATAAGCCCCTGAAATACAGGAGGGGAAAAGACTCACTATGTAGCAGTTACTGGCCTGAAATCACTCTGTAGACCAGGCTGGCCTTGAACTCACATCTGAACTTGTATCTGTATCCCAAGTGCCAGGATGGAATGTATGTGCTACCATGCCTAGCTTTGTATCTGAGTTTTGCAAGAAATAAAACAAATAAATAAACTCTTGAAGAGAGACAGCATCTTTAACAAATGGTCAATAAACCCTGATATTCACATGTAAAAGAATAAAGCTAAATTGTTTTATCTCTCACCCTGAGCAAATATAAATTCTAAATGGATAAGGATCTCAACATAAAACCTTAAATTTTGAACCTGATAGAATAAAAAACTAGTGAGTACATCACACAACATAGAACAGATAAAGACTTTTCAAATATAACTAAGTCATTTGGGAAATAAAAGCAACAGTTAACAAATGGACATGAATTTAAAGAGTTTCTGTGCAGCCATGAAAATTAAATCAAGTGAAGCAGCAGTAGACAGAAAGAGAGAAAAAAATTTCAGTCACAATGTAACAGAGAATTAACATCATTTTTTATTGATTATTTGTTTTTCTAATTTAACATTTTGTTGATTGTGGATTTCACAT
Organism: Sigmodon hispidus; assembly: GCA_004025045.1. Taxonomy (NCBI): domain Eukaryota; kingdom Metazoa; phylum Chordata; class Mammalia; order Rodentia; family Cricetidae; genus Sigmodon; species Sigmodon hispidus. The sequence goes on along the minus strand of PVIH01011079.1, from coordinate 3,678 downwards.
CATTCATCTTGATCCCACTCATCTTTCCATCCTTCAGCATCTATCTCCTCCCTTTGCAACCCCACACCCCAGACAAAACAAAGTAAAATTTAAAAGAAAAAAGAAAAAAATCTCATCGGGGAAGCTTAATGTGACACACTGAGTCACACAGTACACCCTTTAGTCCATACCATTTGACCTGCAAGTGTTCATTGCGATGGGTCCTTGGCCTGGTTCAAGGCCTCTGTTTACTGCTACACTAGGGATACGGGACGCTCCCTGGGACTCCTGTTGGGTATCCTATTGTTATCCTGTGTCAAGGAGAGCTTGAAGCTTTGGGTCTGCAGAACTGGTCCCTTCATGTGCTCCAGCAGATCATAGATGAAGAAGATATTGAAATGGACCGATCTATAGCGCTGGTGCTGGGCCTGGCTGGTTGTTGGGTTAGTCATCCCCCTAACTCTCCCTCACCCTCGTCTTCAAGGTAAGCTCTCCAGTACGACCTAGGCTAGCTCACTCTATGCAGTAAGGAGCAAGGGGCAGGGTCTATTTTTGCTCTTATGCCCCTCAGGGCAGTTTAGCCACACCTACATCATGAAGGCCAACTCTACTGTGTTGCCCAGGTGAGCTGCAAGGCCACCTTCCCAAATGTTGCAACTGGTGAGAGGCAAAGATAGTGGTCTCACTGTTGTGATCTCAGAGCCTGCTTTTCTATCTGCCACGGGCAGCAGGAGATAGGGAGGATTATTGGGGGTGTACTTCTTATGACAGATGAGGAACAGGGTCTAATCTCTCATGCTCAAGTCATGGAAGCTGACTCATCAACACCACAGTCAATGTGGTCAGATTTACTGTGCTGCCCAGGTGAGCTTCAGGGCTTGTCTCTTGAGTGCTACAGACAATGAGATGCTGGGCCAGCTTTTCCACCTGCCACAGGAAGTGAGGGAAAGGGGGATGGGGGAGGGCATCTTCCCCTCCTTCATTGCACCTTATGGCAAATAAGAAATAAGCCAGATTTCACATGCTCACTTTTTCAAGCCTGCTCACCACCACCAGTGCCAGCAGAGTCAGCTCTATTGTGCTGCCCCGTCAATGTACAGATCTATTCTCCCTAGTATAGTAGTTTGTGTGTATGGGGGATGGGGGCTGGGCCAGCTCTCCCAACCTGATACATGTGGCAAGGGAGTCGAGTGTCTTTTCCTCCCTCCTGCTACCATATGGCAGACAAAGGAGACAGTGTTATGCCCGCATCTAAGAATTTCCACAGCTGCCAGGGAAGTGGACATGCTGTAACATGCATGAGGATTTTCTTGTTACATATAAGTTCCAAGGAACGTGGGTCGACATTGTTCTAGTGCAGCAGAAAAGCTAAGGACCCCGCACCCCAATGGGCAGGGGTCTTTAAAGAAAAGCATACATAAGCAAGATGTGACACACCTTGGCATTTCAGGATTGGGTGGCAAAGGGGTAAAATACAGCAGCTATTGGCTGAGTCCTCTGGCATGAATCTAACTTTTGTATCCATTGGCTGCCGAGTTCACTCACAGAACTGGACCCTGCCCTCAAGTACTCATGTGGGGATGAATCCTTGAACCTGGGACCCACCCTTCAGGTCCTCACAGACAGGACCAGTTTTCCCACTCTCATGCCCTCAGGGCCAGCTTGCCTGTGGCTCTACCAACAGGGTGAAGTGCAGGACCTGTCCTCATGAGTGCTGCAGTGGATGAGGGTCAGGGCCAGTTTTTCCTAGTGCTATGGCCAGTGAGGGATAAGGACAACTCTTTGCAGCCATATTCTTTTGGCCTTAGGTGGTAACAGAAGCCAGGGACATCAGCACACACAGCAGCTGTGGGTTGTATTGGCTTTAAGTAAAAAAACTATGACTGCCTCCAATAGAATCTATCTTAACTAGTAGAGGATTGTTGTTGATTGTATTGGCACAGAATTGTGTATCTCTAGTTGATTAATGCTTGGGGTCAGTGAATTGACCTGTATGAAGAGAAAGGATAAGCAAGCAGGGGGGTGATTCAGTTTGGAGCTGCCCACTGTCCCCAGATCCAGTATTGTTCTCCTGTCAGAGGGTGCTTGAGAGTTTGTAAGAAAAGCAACAGTTCTTGTGGCCAAAGCTGAGCTAATTAAGTCAGAGTTCTGTGGTTGAGGCTTTGTCAAATTTTCGAAGGTCTTCTGTGGATAGTTGTTATATATTTAATAAATCCTGAAATATCAGAGACAGCACACAGTCATCTTCTAGGCAGACAGCTCAAGAAATCCTTGATCCTTGAGTACAAGGATAAACAGCTGAGAGTCAATCACACACACATATAATCCCAGCACAGGAAAAGTCAAGGAGTGGAGACCTACAACCTTAACCCATAACTCCAGAGACAGAATTTCCTGTTTCTGGTGGTTCAAGGCTACATGCCTTTAATCCTAACCTGGATGGGATAGGATATGTAAGGGTTCATAGAAACCCAGCAGAGACAGAAGTGACAGGCAGAAGGGACCAGGAGCAAGACTGAGGAAGTTGCAAGACAGCTGGGTGAGAATTGACTGTGGTACTTCCTCTCTCTGATATTTCAGCCTTTCCTTGATATTTGGCTCTGAGTCTCATTTAATACAAACCGAATTTGTGCAACTACAGTCTTCAAATAAAAAAATTGGAGTCTGAAAAAGCTGAGAAATGGAAACATTTGAATTGTGGAAGGCTTTTATTTTCATTCTCTCTATAGTGAGATAACATTTGGAGAGATCCTAGTTAACTAAGCTCACAAAACAAAATCAACAAAATTCTTGCCTCTATGTCCTGATAAAGAGATTGTGTTGGCTTGTTAAATAGACAGTCTTGTCATCTGCCACTTTCCTTTACCAGAGCCCCACTGATACCTTCTGCTATGGCCCCTTATTTCTTCTGAATTGCTTCTTTTCAAATAGTCCTCAAATGGTTACAGCTATATTAAATAAAATTTCTCTCTCTCTCTCTCTCTCTCTCTCTCTCTCTCTCTCTCTCTCTCTCTCTCTCTCTCTCTCATGCACACACACACACACACACACCATATAGAAATCATTAATAGTCAAGAGCATCTCTGAAATGGGTGGCTCCTCATGGGCATTTGTTCTACCTACCATAATAAAGACATAGTAGCAGGAATAGCTAAGAGCTAAGTGTTTACATCTTCATCTGCAAGTAGAGCGTAGACATTGCTGATTTAATTGATGTGAGTCTTGAAACTTCAAAGCCCACCCTGAGTGGCATTCCTTCTCCAACAAGTCCGCACCTTCTACTCCTTCCCAATTTCAGATGTGGACAAAGAACTCAAATATGTAAGCTATGGGTTACATTCTCATTCAAACCACCATAACTAAAAAACACCCCTTCAAGTTCTTACTAGCCTTTTGTATGTATTTCTTTTTAATGCTCTATTAAGTTACACAGCCCTCTTCATGACAGTGTTGTTTGTTTTCTTGATATTTAGATTTTTAGGTGTTTCTATAGACTAGTTGTCAATTCTCAAAGACTAAGCAAGAGATGATCCACATGCCCATCCTGGGCTCTGTGGCCTAGGTGGGGAAGAGAAAATACAAGCCTGGCAAGAGCTTTTTTTTTTTTTTTTTTTTTTTTTTTTTTTTTTTTCTTCTTTATTTTGTATTTATCAAAAAAAAAAACAAACAGTAAAAAGAATTTAAAATGCAGAAGAGTTA
>PVIH01011078.1:0-71237 GCA_004025045.1 Sigmodon hispidus | reverse complement strand
AGGACTAAATTCTTGCCTCCTCTTTCTCCTTCCAGTTATTTCACTTCTCGCTTCAACTTTCCTAGTGCTAGGATTAAAGGATTAAATGTGAGTGCCACCAACTTCTGATTCTGTTTTTCCTTCAGCTCACAGAGATCCAGATGGTTGTCTTCTGAGATTAAAGGCATGGGTCACCACTCACCGACCTTCATGGCTCATTGTGATTTGGCTCCGTCTTCTGATTTTTAAACATAATTTATTAAATATACAATATATTATCACATAAAGGTATATAAAAAACTGTAGAATACAAAAGCAGGATTGATTGTTTTTAATATTGCTAGACAAAGTGGTAGAATAATGGGTTGAGCACAGGGATTTGATTTTCCAGCTCAAGCTCTGCATAAATGATTCAGGAGGATTTTTAGGTATGCCATGAAGAAAGACCTATCTCCTTTAGCTGCCGAGCTATGAATGCTTAAAATCAAATATGTGATCACATCCTATGATTGGCTGCATTTATAATTCAAGCTGAGTTTTCAGCATCTCAAGGCATCTTCTGTCAGTGTAGGTATTGATTTGAATCTTTTAAAGGGATGCATATCTATGCATGTATTGTAAGATTCTTTTGAGGCTAGAATACTGAACTCCTAAATTCTGATGAATCTTCTTTACTCAGTGATCTCTTCATGTCTATGGAAAACAGTCTCTTCACCTGGAAACAGTTGTATTACACTGGTGAATTGACCCTGCATTGTTTGAAGACACCTAAGAGCTTCTACCAAGATAGTTATCATGCAAACCCATGATTATTCTTCACCCTCTTCCACAATAGACTCAAATCCTTGTAAGTTCCTAGAGCTTTTATTGCAAAAATATGAACAAAGATAAAGCATACTATTCACAAAGAGTGCTTGGGATTTTTAATTTAAACATGCATAAGTCCAGGAAATGAATATATGAATAGTAAATGTATACAATGATGAAGAGAAAGCCAGATCATGCAAAATTTATTGAAACAGTCTCAATGAGCAGAAATACTGTATGTGCTATAGACTAGAGAGCTATATAGCTATTAAATTATGTCTTTGGTTGGTTGTCAGACACATAGATACAAAGATGGCCCATTGTGAATAAACTGAAAATGTCAAATACTTTTAATGTAATTCAGGAGAATGGACATAATGGCAAAGGAGATTAGAAAGTTACAGTGGAGACATCATTTAATATTTATAAACTCACATTGAAAAGATACAAATAGCATATATTTTGTCAATATGTCAGTAAGTAAATTTGTAAAAGAACTCTACTTTTGAAGAGCTTCATGGTCACTTTTTGCAGACCAGTTCCACTTGCTGGGATGTTATTTGAGGTAATTGTATTTAAAGAACTAATTGAGAAGACTTCATATCCTAGCAAAACTGAGACTTTTATTTTATATAGAACACCTCTGTATTTGCTTTTCTTTTATCATTGTCATACAGCTTTTTTTATTAGTAGCTATATACTGTTTCAGTCAGTATTCCATTGCTACGAAGAAGTTTTGCAGCAACTCTTATAAAAGAAAGTATCTAATTGGTACTTGCTTACAGTTTCAGAGATTAATTCATTGTCATCATGGCAGTGAAGATGGCAGCATAAAGGCAGACATGGTGCTGGAGAGGTTGCTAAAAGTTCTACATCTACACCTGCAGACAACAGAAAGAGTGAGTGAAACATTGGGCCTGGAACAGACTTTTGAAACCTCATATTATCTCCCTCAGTAACACACTTTCTTCAAGGTTAAACCTACTAATCCTTTCAAAATAATGTCATTCCCTGTTGACTAGTGTTCAAGCATATGAGCCTATATGAGACCATTTTTAGAGTGTTCTTTTTTATTCATTTATTCATATTACATCATAGCTGCAGCTTCACCATATTCCCCTCTCCCAATCCCTCCCTCATCTTTCCATCCCATCCCCCAACCCTCACCTCTCTGTCTCTATCCCATAAATGGTATGACTCCCATCAGTAGCAATAAAACATAGCATATCAAGTTGCAGTAAGAGTAAGCACTTTCCCATGTATTAGGGTTAGGCAAGGCAACCCAGTACTAGAAGTAGGGTCTCAAAAGCCAGTAAAAGAGTAGGAGACAGCCGCAGTTCCCATTGTTAGGAGTCCCACTAGAGGACTGGGCTACACACTGAAACATATAAGCAGAGTGCTCCATGGTTGTCCATTCAGTGTTTGTGAGCCCCATAGTCCAGGTTAGTTGATTGTGTGAGCCTTGCTGTGGTGGCCTTGGTCTATGGGACCATTTTTAGTTAAACTAGCACATGTACCTCCCTAAGTTTATACCTAAGTATGTTATTGTTTGGGTATATTTTTGAATGGCACTGTTATTTTTATTTCAAATTTTAGCTTTTCATTTCTAATACAAACATGTGATATTTTTATATGTATCTAATTATTTCAAGAGATTTTTTGGTTTATCATTGTCAGAGGATCTTTGGTGTGTGCCACTTAGATTTTTGGGCTAAATCAATTTTATTTCTTCCTCTTAATCTATAAGGCTTTTGTTTGATTTTTGTTTGTTTCCTTTGAAACAGTATGACACTATGATTTGGAGACTGTCCTGGAGCTTGTTGTGTATGCACTAACTTCAAATCTGAGATCTTTCTGCCTTAGCTTTTCAGTGCTGAGATTGCAGAAATGTTTAATCTTACCTTGCTCATGCTATTCTTTTCTTTCCAGAATGGATTATGATATGAAATCTCCTATAATTCCCATGCTTTATAAAAAGTATTTTTGTTTCTGTGAATTTTCTCAATATTGTCTCGTCATTACTATTTTTGGTTTTTCATATTACATGCATTGATATGAAAGGCTGTTTGTTTTGAATTTTATAATTTTTCCCTTGGTGTTCCCTGAGACATTTAGATCTGTTGCTTGCTTTCTGTCATTTTTTAATATCTCCAGCTCATATTTCAAATATTCTTATGTCCCTTCTTTTTTCTTTCTTTTCTCAATTATTCCGATTGCACATGTATTACCTCTTTTAGTGTTATATGAGGGATACTGGGCAATCTCTGTTTATTTCTACCTCCTTTTCAGTTTGAGATGTTTCTGTTTGCCCAGCTTAAACCTCACAGATCTTTTCCTCGATCAAAGCAAATTTGCTTATGAATCCACTAATGGTATCCTTCATGTCTTTCACAGTAGTTTTGATTTCCAACATTTCTTTCTTTTTTTCTTTTTTTTATTATGAATAAAGTCACATTTTCTATCCATGTATATCCTTATACATGGACCCTTACCTGTCCCACCTCCTCCAGTCACTCTCTCTTCTCCACATCTCCCCATTTCCTCCCCAGCAAGGGCAGGAGATCCCAAGGTTCCAATATTGCTCAGTTCAGCATCCATTCCTGGCAGATCAAGTTTCCTCTCCCCAACATCAAGACTAAGTCAGGTGTTCCTGTAAAGGAAGTGGGATCCAAGGTGTCAGTCCAAGGTGTTTCAGATCCCAACCTGTTCAGTGTTTGTGTTTTGCAGCTTGGACATACTTTGCTTTTTGCTTTTTGGTTTAGAGTCCACTAATGAGTGAGTACATCCCCTGCTTATCTGTCTGGGCTTGTTATACCTCACTCAGGAGGATATTCTCCAAATCCATCCATTTGCCTGCAAATTTTAGGATATCATTTTTTTCTTACTGTGGAGTAGTACTCCATTGTGTAGATGTACCACAGTTTGTTAATCCATTCTCCATTTGAGGGACATCTAGGTTGCTTCCAGGTTCTTGCTATTATGAATAATTTGAATCTTTGAGTTTTCTTTCCTCTGAGTACATTACCTGACTGTTAATACATATTGTGTACTTCTTTCCTTAATATAATACTTCTGCATGCACATTTTCAAATCCCAGCACAATGATTGAAAAGATTCTGTTCTATCCTCTGAAGGTATGTCCTGTCCTGAGTTCTACCTTCAAGCCCCATGCCCCATTTAAGAAGAATTTCTACCACCAACTTTCTCTTGTTTTTTCTTTTTAACATAAAAGCAATCTAAGTGTCTCTTGCCATCCTTCCACCCATGACCACTTTCTACAGTGCCTCCTGCATTCATGAAGCATGAGTTCTCTCTATTCATGGACATCCACTAGCTATACTAGGTAAAGGCATTATTGGATCATACCAGATCAAACATGATCCCAACAATGATTTTAAACATCTGTGTCATATCTTCATCTATTTTTGATTCTTTGTCTCTCTTCAAAATGTGATTTTCCCCCTTTCATTGTAGCATGAACCAAACAAGGACTGAGTTAGATAGCATTATTGGAGCATTCTCTTTGTTGGAAAGATGAAATGAATGGAGTTCTCTTAATTCTTACATTTAAGTCATATTCTTTTTGATTAAGTGGAAGTCCTACTTCTTTCTATCCCACAGATTCTACCCCTGCCAAATAGCTCCTCTCCTACAGATGCTGAAGAACACTTCCATAGGGTATTTAAACTGTACCCAGAAGATAGGCACATGGCTTTTCAGTCTCTCTTCACAGTCACCTCTCTGGGGGCCAAAGAATCACCCAGAGGCACTTTACCCAGTAAACCATGACTTTTTCTAATTTAGTTTGATTTATTCTGATTTAGATTGCTTCATCACAGTGTAGGTTGAAGCATAGGAACATGCTACACTCTTGTCCCCTTCTACACACTGGCCTAACAACCCCGCATCCTCTCTAGTCTATTCTCATAACATGTCTCTCCAGACTCCTGCTCTCCTCAACTCTCTACAAGAGGTAGATAAAGCCTATAGGTTTGTTCATGTTCATGTGCCCTTCTCCCTTCAGAACTTTACCCAAATAGAAAAGTGGTTGGGTTTCTTCTGTTTATATCAAAGAGTTCAAATTATCTGGCCCAAGCCTGTGATCTGGTCAGGCATGACCTATATATCATTCAGGCCTACACTTTCACTCCCAAGGAGTACAGTCTGAAGAGAGTAAAGTTAAGTCAAAAAGCCTCATTTTGTATTCTAGTAGCCATTTTGTACTAAAATAGAGTTCAGTTTCACATTCCAGGCAGGTGCTTCTCCAGTTCCAAGAAAAAATGAGCTAAGCCTATCTAAGGACACCCAGATGGCCCACCCCTAAGGCAGTAAAAACCTGCCAGCCACACCACCCAGGTGGAGTTCAGGAATGTTAAGCTATAAAAAGTTCTTAAGCATGAGTTCATCAAGAGCACACCTGCAGCTTTGACTCCAAGTAACCCTGCCTTGTGGTCTTTGCCTATAAAAAGCTTTTGTAACTTGGGGTGCTTATCTCTTCCCTGTACCGTACTCATGGGATGCAGTGCAGAGAACAAGTTCCCTGCCTAGGCTTGTATCTAGCTGACAATAAACCTTGCTGTTGCATTTCAGACATCTCTGTTTCTGGTGATCTTTCTGGGTGATTGAGATTCAGGCATTACACAGCTGAGTTCAGGTAGCAGCTAGACAACATGCAGTCCAGACCCACCTAGTGGACAATACAGTTCCGGTGGGTGATATGGCTGTGCCAGCCTACACAGTCCTACTGGGACTACCATCCACACCAGAATGGCAGAGAAGAAATGTCATATTTGTTTCCTTCTTCAAGGTATGGAAATAGTCTCAAACAAAGTTGTTCATTTTGACAAACTCTGAGAAATTTCACAGCTAGCTGAGTAAAACCCAGCCATTTTTCTAAACTAGTTACAAGAGACCATGGTTTTGCCTTTACCCAGACTCCCCAGCAAGAGCCATGGTCCTGGCCACTTATTTCATTTCTCAGGGAGCACCAGATATTAGAAAAAAAATAATAAAGGTTAATGAAGGTCCTCAAACTCCTATACAAAAGTTGGTAAAAAATGGCTTCAAAAGTTTTAAATACCCAAGGAGAGGCAACTGAGTCATTCCAACTAGACGAGGTTGTAACAGAAGGCTGAGTTCTAAGCCCAAGCCTTAGCAGCTGGCTTGAAACCACTGGGGCCTCCACAAGGAGGACAATGGAAATCAAACAAGAGGCTCCATTGAGCTGGAGCTCACCCAAAGTCAACTCTGCCAGGAGCCTGCTTCAAATGGGCCAGAAGTGCCATGGTCATAGTATTGTTCTGACCCTTGTAGTACCTGTGTCAAGAGACCGCCAAAGACTACCAGGGAGCTGGATTTTGATGTAATCACATGAAGGTCAGTGTATTTTTTTGGACAGGTTCAAACCTGAGTTGAAACCCTATGTTCCAATGCAGGAGAACGAATTCAGCCCTGAGCTTGAGGTGAGGAGTGTATTAAAGAAAAAAATACATAAGTGGGATGCTACATGTCTTAGCATTTCAGGATTGGGTAAAGGGATATGGAGTACAGTAATTTTTGGAAACTATTGCTTAAACTTTCGGTGCTCAAACCAAATTTTGAATATATTGGCTGTCAGGCATATTCTTGAAATTTTTCTTAGATTAGTTTTTAGATCTAGGCCCTGCCTTCAAGCACTAGATGTTCTAAAAAAATAGTATTCCCCTGAGATAAAGTTTTGTAATGCTACATCTATACCTTCACACCCTCAGCCACCCTCAAGACCATACCCTGTCTGTTGACAGCCTAGACACTGACAATCAAAATTCCCCCATGCAGGCTTGTCCTCTATGCCATGCCACGGAAGTCCAGCCTTGCTAGTGCTGGCATGTGAAACACTCTCAGCCTTTAACTCTAAGCCTGGTGGAGGACTGACTCAACCTAGACTTGGTGACTCCCATTACATTCTTTGAGCCTAGGGTGATGCTGTGGGTAAATCCATTGACTTTCTTTTTTATATATTTTTATTTATTATTTGGTGATTTTACATCATGTACCCCACCCCATTAAACACAGTTGTCAGTCCTCTAAGATTCATATCCACACTGATGATCTCCTCATTTACAAAAAAAAAAAAAAAAAAAAAAAGTCCATTCATGCTGCTCATTTACTTACTGGAGCATAATTAAACTCCCTGTAGCCAGACCCTTAGAGAAGACAAGTATTTCCTTATTCACACCCCTGCCAGAGGCCATCAATGCAGAAGTGAAGCACTCTTTCATTTAGCTATGTTCTAGCCTTGAGCTCTTGTATATAATGACATCTTTTTTTTTTTTTAATCCACTAATGAGTGAGTATGTCTCCTGTTTATTTTTCTGGGTTTGTAATACCTCGCTCAGGAGAATATTCCCTATTTGCCAGCAAATTTTAGGATATCATTTTTTCTTACTGCTAAGTAGTATTCCATTGTGTAGGTGTACCACAGTTTGATAATTCATTCCTCAGTTGAGGGACATCTAGGTTGTTCTTGCTATTACGAATAATGCTGCTATGAACATAGTTTAGCTAATGCTTTTGGGGTGCAAGTATGTGTCTTTAGGGTATATGCCTAAAAGTGATAGTGTTGGATCCTGGGGGAGATTGATTCTCAGTTTTCTGAGAAACCGCCATATTGCATTCCAGAGTGGCTGAACATGTTTATACTCCCACCAACAATGGAGTAGTGTTCCTCTTGCTCCTCATCCTCTCCAACATAGGCTGTCATGTGTGTTTTTGATGTTAGCCATTCTGAGAGGTATAAGGTGGTATCTCAAAGTTGTTTTGATTTGCATTTCTTTGATGGGTAAAGATGATGAGTGCCTTTCAAGTGCCTTTCAGCCATTTGTAATTCTTCTGCCAAGAATTCCCTTTTTAGTTCTGAATCCCATTGTTAATTGGGTTATTTAGGGTTTTGGAGTCTAGTTTATTGAGTTCTCAGACACTAAGAACAACAGTCAATAAGTGGGACCTCCTGAAACTGAGAAGCTTCTAAAAAGCCAAGGACTCAGTCAATAAGACAAAATGACAGCCTACAGAATGGATAGAGATATTTACCAATCCTTTGACTTTCTGTTGGACATGGTAGCTGCTTACTCTGTTTCAACATCTCACTCAGGTACTATAGTTCCCTCATCATTTTCTGTCACAGAGTGGATGGTTCCCCTTTTTTACCACTTAAGACCCTGATATATCCTTGCACTCTTTCAGGGTTTTTCTTGTCATACTCTTTCCTAGTCATACCTGCTTGCCCCACAACTCTGCTTGGTCATGAGATTCTCAGGAGCTTTGAAAGGGCCACACACAACTTGGCCCCTACATACTCTTTTGAGTCCTACTTTCCTCTCCCCTTACTAGCTTCACAAGTTCCTACCCCAGACTGTCCTGTCCCTACCCTTCCTTATCCAATAGATCCTCAAGTATGGGATACCTCAACTCCAGTGGTGGCTATTCACCACCAGCAAGTTTTAATCTGCCTTATGGATCCCTCTTCCTTTCTTTCCAGACCCCAGTTTTCTATATCTGAAACCCATTGCTGAAGTCTTAAGCCCATTATTTGCAACCTTTTATCCCAGGGACTTTTAATTCCTATCAAATCACTCTGCAACACCCTGCATAACTCTCAGGGCTTATCTTACCATTTAGTTCAAGACCTCTGCATCATTCATTAGGCAGTTATTCTAACACACCCAGTGGTTAACAACTCATACACCCTCCTATCTATTGTTCCTCCTCTATCTCCCAATTCATTGTTCTGTACCTGTCTTTACTGTCCCGCTACATCCTGACTCAAACTTTCTTCTTGTCTTCATCTGGGAGGACCCTGAAATACAGTCCTTCAGATAGCTGACATGGACTGTTCTCCCTCAGGGTTTTTGGAACAGCCCCCATTTCTTTGACCAAGCCTTGGCTCAATGTCTCTCCACCTCTGACTCTGGTCCTAGCACACTTCCCCAACTCATACATGATTTCCTTCGTGACAGTCCCACCTTGCCTCTGTCCCAACAAGGCTCCTCTTTATTTTTGTACTACCTCAGCTCCCTGGAATACTGTGTTTTTCCATCTAAGGCTCAGCTATACTCTCCCACTGTGATGTATTTGAGTGTTCAACTCAACCTAGATCTAAGACACTCACAGCTGACAAGCTCCACGCCCTGAAAGATTTACAAGCCCTGACCACTGCAGACCAGATTCTTTCATTTTGGGGCCTGATGGGATGTTTTTTTTCCATCAGTGGATACCTAACTTTGCCATTATGGTCAAGCCCCTATGCCAAGTGGCCAGAGAGACTCCCAAGTGGTTCTTCACCCACCCAATGACTATCTGCTACCACTTCTCTCTACTGTGAGATACCCTTCTAATGGACCCTGCCCTTGCTTTTCCAGACCCCTCTTGACTTTATCACCTTTACACAGATGAAAGATTGTAAGTAGTAGGGGTTGTAGTCCAGGCCATTGCATTTTTGTCCTAACAACTAAACTTCACCATGTGTAGATGGCAACCATGCTTGAGAACCCTAGCTGTGATGGCTGAATTCATTTGGCAGGCTCTCAAGAACACCCTGTTTCAGCTAATTATGGTATACCCCACCCATCACCTCTCAGAACTTCTAAGGCATTCTTCTCTCTCCCTCCTTGGGCCCTCAGGAGTCCAAGTCTTTCCCTTAATGTTTCTAGAAAATCTTCAAATTACCTTGTTCACCAGTCCTGCCCTAAACAATGCAGCTCTCTTTTCTATCCCCTCCCCCTCTGGTAAACCCTATCACTACTGCCCAGAGACTGTGGAGGCCTTATGCTTACCCGAGCCTGGTCTCCTAGGCCAACTGCTAATGAACTCCCAATTCACCCTGTTTGTTGATGGAAATACTTATATACAGATCAGGAAACTACCAGGCAGCATGTGCAGTGGTTATTTCCACTAAAACAGTAGAAGCAACTTGCCTGCCAATGAGAACCTCTTCACAAAAGGCCATATTAATAGCCTTGACTAGAGTACTCCAGATAGCCAAGGGTAGATGGGCTAGCATCTATATTGACTCTAAATATGACTTTTTAATAGCCCATACTCATTCTGTCCTTTGGAGGGAAAGGGACTTCCTCACCACCCGGGGCACTCCAATAGTTAATGGACCCCTTATAGCCTAGCTCTTGGAAGCCCTCCAGCTTTCTGCAGAAGTAGCTATAATTCACAGCCAGGAACACCAGTCCTCCCAGGACCCAGTAGCCTTAGACAATGCCAAGTAACCTGGGGACTGGCCTCCAGCTCTTCTGGGTCCTCAGAAGCATATTTTGTTTTTGACACCCTCCTAACAGCCGTGTTATCAACCAGAAGAGAAGGATAAACTAGAAAAAGAGGGTCATACAGACAAAGAATGGATGCTTCTACTTAAATAAACACCTCATCTTTCCTCAGGACAAGGCATTGTCTATCACTTCACATATCCACAAGACCTTATACATAGGCCCCACCGCCTTGTTCCATTTCTTAAAGGCTCTCTTTGACCCACCCATCTTTGAGCTCATATTTCACAGGCCCACTACTTCTGCCAGATGTATGCCAAGGGGCTCTCCAGGAATGTCAGCCTCTGCACCAGCTTGAAGGACACCAACTGGAAAAAGATTAGCAGGTTAATTTTACTCACATGCCCACATATAAAAAAAAATCTATTACCTCTTAACAATGAATGACACTTTTACAAAATGAAGAGAAGACTTCCCCACCTCCAAAGAAAACAGCAGATGTGGTGGCTCAGCTACTCCTGGACCATATTATTCCTAGATTTGGTCTGCCTCAGACCATACAACAGGCAATGGGCCACCCTTCACTTCCAACATTAGAGAGCTTGTGTAAGAAGCTCTCAATATCTTCTGGAATCTCCATATCCCCTACCACCCACAGTCCTCAGGAAAGGTTGAGAAGACCAATGGACTCACCAACAACAGCTCACCAACTTCTCCACTGAACTTAGATTGTCTTGGCCCTCCCTTCTCCCTATTGCTCTTACCAACCTCCAGGCCATTTCATGCTTTTCTACAGACCTGAACACCTTTGAACTCCTTTATGGAAGGCCTTTACTCCTCAGTCACCATCTTCCAATGCAAACTCCTCCACTAGCTGAGTACCTCCCCTTCCTCTCAATTCTGAGGTCCCTTCTCCATTCACATGCTGACAGCTATCTCCCTACTCCCAAAGCAATAAACCCAAATGCCCTTGAGCCAGCCTCACCCTCCTCAGGGAATCCTCATACAACTAGTCCCTAAGTCTCTTGAGCTCCAATGGACAGGATCCTACACTGTGATTCTCACCATGTCTTTTGCTGCCAAGCTCCAGGGACTTGCTAGTACCATCTCTCAAGGCTCAAGCAGGAAACTATTTAGGATGCATAGTCAGTCCAACAGCTGGGATATTCCACCCTCCAGTTTTCCAAGATGTCTCAATGAATGGCCTATCTGCTCTTCTGCTTTGTGCATTTATTTTTGTTAGTACAACTAGTGCAGGTGTTAATAATCTATTTTATTTTCTAGCAATTGCCTTCTCTGCTCCCTATAGAAACAGATGTCTAAAGTCTTGAGGAACTGCAGAAACCAGATGCTCCTCCACTCACCTCTCCTGCTCAATATAAGCCCACCAACCCCTGACTTACTCTTCCCCATATCACTCCATGCCCACAGGAAGGAGGCAGACTTAAACAATACCTCTATACCCAAGGAGTCTGGAATGTTCTGATGGAAGCTCCATGTCAGTCCCTGGTACCTTGGCACTCGTATACCCAAAGAGTCTTCGATGATTAGGTAAAAGCCCCACCTCTCTCTTCCCAGACTCTGATTCCCTCAGAAAGCCTACCAAACATGGCTGCTCTACTAGAGCCACTCAAGATAACTCCCACAGGATATTTAAACTGCCCCTAGAAAACAGACATGTGGTTTTTTAATCTCTCTTTCCAGTCTCTTCTCAGGTGGGGGCTGGGGTGGAAAATCACCCAGAAATACTTCACCAATTAAACTGGGGCTTTTACTAAATTAGTTTGATTTGGTCTGATTTGGATTGCTGTATCTGTGGAAAGGCTTATCAGGGTACAAAAAATTTTCACTTTTCGTGACTCATGTCTCAAGGAGGTAGTCTTCAAAAACACTTCTTCAGTTAGTTATAGCTGCCTCCTTGCCACAGCAGTATATTCCTATTGATTCCTCATTTATTTCCTGAAAGCTGGATCTCTATTGTCTATGTTTCCCCCTCCCTCTTTCCCTCCCTCCTTCCTTTCCCACTCCCTTTCTCCCTGTTTCCCTTCCTCTCTATCTGTCATCTGTCTGCATATATGTATGTACATAATAATGAAGGCCTAGAATTGCCAGGAGTAAGAAGTACAAGGTAAGATTAGACTTTGGCAATCTCCTTCATTTTAGAAATTAGGCATTTATTATAAGAAATATTTGAGGGTATAATTTAAAATGATTATACTTGCCATGACAAAGTCAAAAATTACATTTTTTTTTAAAAAAATTACACTTTGACAGTATGGTGGAATTCCAGTAGGTAAAACTCATAAATATGTGTGAGATCCCTTAGTACTGATACTAGGACTTAGTCTACATAATGCGTTTTAATACTTACTTTCCAGCAAGACTTCCAGAAATTTAGTTAAATATTTCTCAGAGAACACATATGCCAATCCAGCTAGGAAAGTGGGTAGGCTAACTGCAGGCTTCCACTTTTCCTTCTAATTCTCCATATATAGTTCCATACTTTTATCTCCATCTCTTCAATGGAACACCTGTGGAGACTCCCTTCCTTCCTATCCACACTTCAAGTGGATTCCACAGATTGGCTTCTGACATCCCTTCCCCTACTTATTGCTTTATCTCAGCCCCTAACTGAAGTAGTCACTTTCTGGAAACTCACAGGCTATTTTTGCCAGAGAAGCAAATAGGCTAACTGCAGATCCTAATCTCTCCCTCCTTTCCTCCAAGTACAATCCCCCAGTCTTATTCTGAGCTTTGAAGCAGAATATCTGCTACAACCTCTCTTTTTACCCACAACCTCATCTCTAGTGGATCCCACAGATCCTCTACTCTTAAACTTCCTTTCCCCCAATCATTGTTTGTATAACCCCAACTCCAGCAACCATGTCCTGGAAATCCAGAGACCACTCTGGCCTAGAAGTAGGCTAATTGTAGATCTTCACCTCTCCTGCTGCTTGGCCAAGTCCAATCCCCAGTCTCACCTCCATATCTGCAACAGAATACCTGTTGTAATTTCTCTTCCCCTTATGAATTCATCTCCTGTAGATCATATAGATCTCCCTTCCAAACTTTCTTCCCCACAACATTACTTTTTCCCAACTTCCAACTCCAGTAGGCCTTCTCTGGAAACACACAGGCCACTCTAACTAGAGAAGCAAATAGGTAAATTGCAGATCTTCACATCTCCCTTCATTCTCCTAGTCCAAGTCCCTGGTCTTATCCCCTGATCAGCTGCAGAACATCTTCTGCAGCTTCTTCTTACTCTCTATCCCTATACACAGGGCATTAAATAATTAGATGCTGGTGAAACACCCTGATATCAACCCTCTTTAGAAGTACCTCAAATGTACTCATTCTATCCCCATTCCAAAATGTTAAATCCCAATATCCAGAAACAAATTTTACCTGGAACATCCAGAGGAAACAGGTATAAGGATTCCAGATGATTTTTGTACCAGGTAACAAATAGCTACCAAACTCTCTTAAGAACCAGAAAGAAAACAAAACCCAAGAATATCATTATCTCAAATTACAATCTTCCCAATCCTAGATTCCTAGAAACTAATGTAAAAACACAATCAATAAAGCCAAGCAACCCCACAAGAGCTGGACCTGAATATTCCAACATAACTGAAACATAAGAAAAAGATTTCAAAACAGATTTGATAAATATAGTAGCAGTTCTCAAAAAATAAATTAATAAATTCAATAAAGAAATTTGTGAAAACACAGAGCAAAATGAATAAAACTGTTCAAGACTTGAAAGTAGAAAAAAATACATAGAAAAAAAACAAATTGAGGAAAACTTGAATACAAAAAATTTAGAAATGTGAACAGGAAGCACAGAGGCAACCTTCACTGACAACAGAATATAAGAGACTGAAGAGAAAAACTTAGGCATTAAAAGAAACAAATACATTGGTAAAATAAAATACTAAATCTAAAAACTACTGGCACGTCAAGAAAATCTGAGACACAATGAAAAGAAAAAAACCTAAGAAATATAGAAATAAGAGAAGGAGATGAAAGCCAAGCCAAAGTCACAGATGATGTTTGCATTAAAATCATAGAAGAAATTTTTCCAACATGAAGAAGGAGAAGCCAGTCAAGGTACAAGAAACATAAAGACAACCAAATAGATTGGACTAGGAAAAAAGTACCTTTGCAACATAATAATCAA
The DNA here is from genome assembly GCA_004025045.1 of Sigmodon hispidus. NCBI lineage: Eukaryota > Metazoa > Chordata > Mammalia > Rodentia > Cricetidae > Sigmodon > Sigmodon hispidus. The sequence goes on along the minus strand of PVIH01011078.1, from coordinate 57,017 downwards.
AATAATAAATGCAAAGAAGGAATATTAAAAGATGCAAGTAGAAATGACAAAATAATTTATAAACACAGACTTATTAGAACCACACCTGACTTCTAAATGAAGACTCTAAAAGTTAGAAAGATCAGTACAGATGACCCTTTAAGAGATTACAAATGTGATCCAGTCACCAAGTAATTACAAATCCAGTCCTATAGAAAGTGATAGACATAAATCTTCAACCTAAAGAGGTTAGCATACAAGGATACTGGAAACTCAGGGAATAAATAATTTCAGACCAGCAAAGTCAAAATTAGTTGCAGAGAGGGAGAGGGAGAGGGAGGGAAGGAGGGAGGGAGGGAGAGAGAGAGAGAGAGAGAGAGAGAGAGAGAGAGAGAGAGAGAGAGAGAGCACAAAATAATAGGAACTGACAATCATTGGTCATTGATATCTCTCATCAGCAATGGTCTCAGTTCCTCAGTAAAAATACACAGACTAATAAAATGAATGCAAAAACAAGATGTATCCTTCTGCTGCATACAAGAAATACCTTAATATCAAAGATAGACATTATTTCAGGGTAAGTGGTTGACAAAGATAGTTCAAGAAAATAGACCTAAGAAGCAAATTGCTGTGATCATTTTAATATCATATAAAATAGATTTCAAACCAAAAGTAATTATAAGAGATAGGGAAGAACATTGTATACTCATAAAGAAAAATCCACCAACAGGACATTTCAGTCCTAACATCCTATGCCCCAAACACAATGTGATTTATGTTTGTAAAGGAAACACTTCTACATCTTAAATCACATTTTGACCTTCCCACCATGACAGTGAGATCCACTAATACCTCATTTTGACAATAGATAGTTTATACAGGCAAAAATTAAACAAAGAAATGCTGGATCTAACTAAAGTTATTCATTGAATGATCCTAATATATATTTACAGAACATTTCACCCAAACACAAGAGGATATACCTTATTTGCATCTCACAAAATTTTCTTCAAAACTGATGGCATAATAAAACACAACTTAAGTCTCCATGAATATAGGAAAACTGTAATAACCTCCTGTATTCTATCTGATTAAAGCCGGATATCAAGAAAAAAAAAAAAACCAAAAGATTAGAAACTCATAGAAAATCAACAATTTACTGAATGAAAAGTGCATTGAGACAAGAATTAAAGAAGAAAAGAAACTTTCTAGAAGTGAATGAAAATGAATACACAGCATACCCAACCTAATGGGACATAATGAAAGCTGTTTGAAGAGTCCAGTTCATAGTATTAAGAGACTAAATAAAAGAAAAAGAAATAAACAGATATATTAGCAACTTAACTGTACATGTGAAAGCTTTAGGTCATAAAGAAGAAATCATATGATAAAGGAGTAGAAGACAAGATATAATCAAATTCAGAGATAAAATTAGTAAAATAGATGCAAACCAGTAAGCAAACACACAAACAAAAACCAATACAAAGAATCAGTGAAACAAAAAAATTGGTTCTTTGAGAAAACTAGTAAGATTGACAAATCCTTATTTAAATTAATTAAAAGGTGGAAAAAGAAGATCCAATGAACAAAATCAGAAACAAAAGAAAGACATAACATGAGACACTGAGGAAATCCAGAAGAAAAAACAGTACTCCAACAATTGAAAAATCTAAAGGAAATGGGCAATTTTCTTGATACATACCACTAACCAAAATGAAACAAAGACCATATTTAAATAATATAAAGAGCCATATAACTCCTAGCAAAATAGAAATAGTCATAAAAAATCTCTGAACCAATAAAAGCTCAAGGCCAGATGGTTTTCTTGCAAAATACTATCTTACTTTCAAAGAAGAACTAATACTCCTCAAATTATTTCACAAAAAAAGTATCAGAAGAAACTTTGCTCATTTCATTTGATAAGGTGATAGCCTCTTTGATACCCAAACCACATAAAGATCCAAGAAAGAAAGAGAATTACAGTACAATTTCCCATTTAAACACATAAAAATTACTGAATAAAATACTTGCAAATAAAATCTAAGAACACATGACAAATGTCATTTACCATGATCAAGTAGGCCTCATCCCAGAGACAAAAGGACAGCTCAGCATAATCTACTTATAAATAAACCAAAGAACAAAAATCCCATTATTATTTCATTAAATGCAGAAAAGACTTTCTAACAAAATATATCATCCCTTCATGATTAATGTCCCAGAAAGATTAGGGCTATAGGGACATATCTCAACACAATAAAGGCAGTATACAGTAAGCCCATAGTTAACATTGACTTAATAGAGAGAAAATCAAGGCAATTCCCCTAAAATCAGGAACAAGCCAAGGCTGTCTACTTTTTCTATACCTATTCAATATAGTATTTGAAATGTTAGCTAGAGCAATCAGACAATTTGAGGAGATCAAGGAGATGGAAATTGAAAAAAAAAAGTCAGTTTCTATATTTGCAGATGATATGGTAGTATATGTAAGGGACCCTAAAAATTTCACCAAAAAACTCCTACAGCAAATTAACCCCTTTCAGTAAAATAGGTGGGTACAAAATTAACTCCCCCAAATCAACAGCCTTCCATATACAAATGGCAAATGGTCGGAGAAAGAAATTAGGGATGCAACATATTTTACAATATTCTCAAATAATATAAATCATCTTGAAGTATCTCTCAGTAAGCATAAGAAAGACTCGTATAATAAAAACTTCATCTTTGAAGAAAGAAACTTAAGAAAATATTAGAAGATAAAAAGTTTTCTCATGATCAAGGGTCAGTGGAATTAACACAGTAAAATTAGCCATCCTACCAAAAGTATTCTACAGATTTTATGCAATCCTCATCTGGTGCTAGGTCCTAGCAGTAACAGTTCTCTCAGTGTAATGAAAGGAGAAAGTGAGGAGTCAACAGCAAAGGACTAACTCATTTATTCAGCAATGAGGAGAGCCTTAGTACCCTCCTCCCAGCACCCAGGCAATATCATGATCTGGTGATATTGCATGGCTGTCTCTCATTGGCTGGGAACAATCAAGAGATCTGACAGCATCTGTTGCTAGGCAGGTTCCCAATGATCAGAAGCTCTGGGTAGTGCCTGTTAGAAGGCCCTCAGGTATACTCTAGATTGTCTCATAAGGAAATATGTTATGGGAATGCCTTGGCAACTGGTTTGAGCCAACTTCCTTGACCTTGTGGGCCTATCTTACTACATATCTACCTTTTTAAATTTATTACATGGATACTCATAGGAAGTCAATGTTCTTTGCCATGAACTTGTTGAGCCCACCTTAGGAAGGCTCATCAACTGGACTGTGCCTGTCTTAGGTTGGCTTGCCTAACAAACTCTTACTGGTCATTGACTACCAGCCCCTAAAAAACATCTATTCCTGGACAGCTGCCCAGGTGAAGAGGATTAGGCAGTAGCCTTTTAAATTTCAGATAACCAGGCATGCATAACCTGGGAGGGAGTATGAGCAGGACCTCCAAGAGCCATTAACACCTGAAGAGTCACATTAGCCATTGCCTGCTGCTGTCAGGTATGCTGCAGGAGACAAAGTGGAGAAATGTTAAAAGCACCACACCAACAGTCAATGAATAACATAGAAACTTAGCTAGCCATGGGCCCAATTTCCTTGACCCTATTGGCCTGTCCTACTATACTCACAAAAATTTCAAGTCAATTTTTCACAGACCTTGAAAAAATAATTTTCAGGCTTCAAATGAAAGTACAAAGTAACTTCAGGATACATAATATTATTGTGAATAATAAAAGAAATTGCTTGAGGTATCACCATCCTTTATTTCAATTTATACTACAAAGCTACTATAATAAAAACAGCATGATATTGACACCAAACAGACACATTAATCAATAGAATCAAATTGAGGACCCAGATATGAATCCACATACATCTGGCCTGTAATATATAATGGAAGAAAGATACCATTACCAATAAGTGCTGCTGCCAAACTGGATGGTTGCATATTTGCATATGGAAGAACCCAAATAGGTCCATACTTAAAACATTGCACAAAACTTAACTCCATGTGGATCAAAGACCACAATATAAAACCAGATGCATTGAACCTGCCATGTGAAAAATTGAGAAATAGCCTTGAACACATTGTCACAGAAAAAGACTTTCTTAACAGAACACAAGCACAGGCAGTGAGAGCAAAAAGTAATTAATAGGAACTCATCAAACAGAATCTTCTGCATGGCAAAGGATATAGCTAGTTAACAAAGTGACCACATTCAGGATAGAAAAATATTCTTTACCAACAACATATCTATTAGAGGGCTAATATCCAAACTACAAAAATTTAATAAAGTATATATCAGGAAACAAATAAGCCAATTAAAAGTAGCCTATAGATATAACAGAATTATCAATAAAGGAACCTCAAATATCTGAGAAACACTTAAAGAAATGTTCACCATCTTTAGCCATCAGGGAAATATGAATCAACTACTTTGATATTTTGTCAGAACATCTGTCAGAATATCTAATGTCAACAAGACAAATGGACGCTAATGCTGGCTATGATGTGGAGTAAGAAGAACTCTCATCTAGCCACTGTGGAAATCAGTGAGGAAATCAGTCTGGGAGATTGAAATTTATCTATATCAAGATACAGCTAATGTAAGGACCTGGATTCATTCGCACATTGGTAACTGGGAGCAGGGCCCAGGTCTGTGAGTGAACTCCGCAGCAGCCAATGAATTCAAAAGTTGGATTCGTACCATGTGCTGCTGTACCTTACCCCTTTGCCCAATCCTGAAACTCCAAGGTGTGTTGCATCTTGCTTATGTATTTTTGTTTTACAGACCCCTGCCCACTGAGGCATGGGGTCCTTAGCCTTTCTGCTGCGCCAGAATTAGGCTATCAACCCAGGTTCGAGGGAACTTGTATGTAATCTGTATATAACAACAACAAAACCCTCACTCTTTACAGCGTGTCCAGCCTCCCTAGTGGCGATTGTGGAAATTGTTACATGCAGACGTAACACTATACCACTGTTGGGTATACACCAAAAGACACTCTATTCTACTATGAGGATGCTTTCTTAACCATATTTATTGCTGCTATACTTATAATAGCCTGAAACTGGAAACAACCCAAATAAATGTTCCTCAGCAGAAAAATAGATGCAAAATATATGGCACACTTGAATAATGAAATATTACTTAGTCATTAAAAACAATGGCATCACAAAATTTTGTGACAAATAGAAATAGAAAAATTTTTCTGACTGATATAATCCAAAACCAGAAAGACAAAATAGTATGTAGTCACTTATATATAGATTAGTCATTAAACCAATGATTACTAAACTACAATCCTAAGGAGGTAGGTATAGAGTAAGGGACTAGAGGAGAAAAATAGAACTTATTTGAAGAAGCAATGTGCTGGGGAGCTAGAATGAATCAGTTAGGGATGGGAAGAGGAGAGAAAGAGATAGGAAGGAATAAAGAGTTAAAATTAAGGGCCATTTGAGGGGTAGAATGGAACCTAATATGGTAGAAATTTTCAAAATATATATATTTTGAAATATATATATATGAAGGCACTCTACACAAAATCATCAAATAATAGGGAAGATAGAGCTTCATTTGGCTAACTATTATCACAAAATGAAGCTTTTATTATCAGGATTGGGGTATGCCTAATAGAGTTTTTGGCTAAAGGAGCCACATTGGAATCCCCAAACATAGCAGGGTTTTTTCAAGACTAGATTGCTCTCCACAAATTGACAATGAGGCCCCTACATAAATTATTGAGCTTGGAGAAGTCAAGCTAGTGCTTATTCTAAGAAGGCTCTGTACCTTCAACACTATGTGTTAGTGTGTTTAGTTCAGGAAGGGACTCAGTACGCTACTAAAGGAGAATCGTAAATATTAATCCAACCACAAGCCCTATGATCTACAATGCCATCCTGCCTGCGAGATATGCTAGTAGGATGGTAGCACAAAGATTGTGAGAATAATGTCCCACATATCTTACCATATATATATATATATATATATATATATATAATTAAATATCTTAAAAGTAAGATATGTGTTGGAGAGTCCAGTTATTGAGGACACTCCAAAGAAAAGTATAGGGAAGTAGGTTAAGTTTCATCATATAGATAAGATTTAGTGTTTTCTCCATTTATTAGAATCTCTGAGTTATTTATTTATCTGTTTTCTGGGATAGACAAGGATATACCCCCAGAAATAGAGATTTCCCATTGTGTAACCTCTATTTTCAGAGCATCGGCTTGCCTGCAGTTTTCCAAAATAGTATGCCCAAAATAATCTTCAGACCAAAGATAGATATTTTGATGCAGCTTATTCTAGTCTCCCACAGTCATGATTTGAATTGGCAAATGTTTATCTCTTATAGGAGAAATTACTTCTTTTTAAGGCTGGACATATTTTATAAAATATATAGGTGTTAGTCATGACCATACTTGTAATACTAAAACTTGGCAGGCAGGTTGGGTTTAGGCATTCCTGGCCAGTCTTTTCTACCAAGCGAGATCCCATTGTAGCAACAAAAACAACAATAGCAAGTGAAATAAACAACTAAAACAAACATTTTGGCAAGTAGAGAAGAAAGAGTTAACGAATATTACTTTCATCACCTTTTGTTATAGGACTAGTAAATTCATTTCTTTTTCTAAATTATATGAATGTAGACATCTGTGAGAAGTAAATATAATGCTATATGAATGAACATTTACGATATGAACATAGCCATGCCAAAAATAGCAATGCTTCAGACCCATTAAAATGGCAAATCTTTCCCTGGTCTGAGGACAGATGTTGACTGTTGACCTTCAGTGAAAGCTAGTATGTGCAGTGTCAACACTGGTTTCTTCCTCCACAATAACTGTATCCTGAGACTCCCCCCCCCCATAAAGACATTCCTACAGAGAGTAGCTAACCAGTGTTTTATTTTTATCATCTGTGTATAATAAATCATCCTCCTTCTTCAGCTTTATATAAAATAGATGCTTTGAGTTTTCAAGCTTCTCATATGTCACCATCAGAAGTCATGGCCAACCCAGTCCCAGGTATTCTGCCTGTATATCTGTCATTTCTTTATTCTTGTTCACTTCAATTCTGTCAGTTACAAAGCTGTATAGGTCATTTCAGACATCAAAATAATTTTTACAATTATTTATCATAGGAGGGCCAGGAATTTTCCACTGAGCATGTGTTGAGGTCAGAGGACATTTGTGGTAAGAAGCCAGTCCTTTCCTTCCACCATGTGTATCCCAGGTATTGAACTCAGGTTCTCACCTTGGCAGATACACAACCTTGCCGGCCTAAAAACTAGTTTAGACTGTTATAGTGTGGAAACTTGGATTGAATAATCTTTGAGATTACTCTTTGGATAATTTTAATCGTATTGCAATTGCTGTAGCATGGTATTTTTTTTTTTTTAGTTAAAGACAGAAAGAGTACAAGAATATTAACATAGGATATAATTATTCTCCAGACCAGAATAATAAAATTAAAACTAATGTATTCTATTGTTTTATTATTGCCAAATGACAGACATTTTGCTTAACTGGCAGTTAATTATCACAGTATCCTTAATATCACTTAAGATGCAGAAATCAGAGTCTGGAAAGATGTCACAGTTGTTAACAATTCTTTTTGCAGAGGATGTGAGCTTGTTTCCAGAACATATATGGTTACTAACTTTAGTTCCAAGGGTTCCAATGTCCACTTCTGGACTTCTAATAATGCCTTTACTAGGAGATATATGTATTAAACTATATTTAAATATTTATATTTAATCTTATCTTAAGATCAAATCTAATAATATCTATATAATTTAATTTCTCAGTCTCTAATCTTTATCATTTCTTAGTTTGTGTTTGTCTTCATGTTTTTAAAAAGGGAAACCAAAATATCTCATAGACTGCTATTTAGTAAAGAGCTCTCTACTGCTTCTTTATGACTAAAATTAGATTATAGGACATTGATGTCTCATCCCATCTTCCAAAGGCTCAGGGATCATAGCCAAAGATGGAAACACAAAGAATGTAAGAGCCAGAAGCAATAGACGACTATATGGAAACAGTGTCTTCTAGACAAATCAGAGCTGCTGCACATATTAACTCAAAGCAGGTGTGACATCATGCACAAGACCTATGCAAAGTTAAGCCATACCAAATCCAAATATAGAAAGTGAAGGGGGGCACAAACTCACACACCTATCTGAGGATTTATTGGCAACTGATACCTGCTGGGAGAAGTGGTTCAGTTCTCATTGAAAGTGTGGGCCCTGCTAGGATATGAACTTCTAATGAATAGTCATAGAACCAAAACTATATGAGTAGCTTTATTTGGAATTCATGTCTTTATTTTTCTGTTTAAGAGTGATGTGACACTCAGGTAATGACTTTATTTTTTCAGTTAACATAACTAGTCCATAGTACAGCATGCGAAATCACAAAGTACAAATTCGAGGAAGGGAATGCTTTTACTAAGTCACAAAATGTTGGCAAAATCAATACAGTACTCGTCAATACAATAAAATACTATTTTTGCTGGAGTCATATATTACCTTAGCACTAATTTTCACTCCAAAAATACCATTTAAGTACCATATCCAAACACTGGTTTCCAACAGGGCAAGTTATTTTATACAAATTAATGTCACTTGAAACTATACAATTTGTCATTTTAAAGTGAGTTCCTCATACAGGCGGTTCTAGTTCACTGCATTGGGCAATGGTGTGTACACGAGGGCAGCTGGCCTGTGTTCTGGTTGGTCCACAGCCAGGTCGTGTTCCAGTACCTGAAAGGTTCTAAGACTCTACCTAAGGAGACTCGAGATGAACATTGATTTATTCTAAGTACTCAAACAACAACAAATAAGCTCATTCATTGTTTACATGAGCACAAGTCTTTCCAGTCAGTTCCCTCAAGCCCTCCACCTCAGTCGATAGCTTTGATTTAGAAGCTCTTTCTCCATTTTTTGTTTTGATCAAAAGTCACAGACTTGCCCTCAGCTAAATAAAAAAAAAACCTATCTAAAATAGCTGTATCTTTTAAATAACAAATAAATATGATGTCAGCATGAAGAGTCCTGGGGGCCCTGTAGCTTCACAACAATTTCCATTGTCATTTTTCCACCAAGGCCGCAGCAGCCACCACTGGCGTCCTTAGGCTTCCTCTTGTGGATGCCGTCAATTCTTCAATCTCAGCATTCAGTTTATGTATTACCCATTCCATTGCTTCTCAGCCTTTGTTAGCGTTGGAAGATATGGTGCTTGCCATGAGTCCTTCAAGGTAGCTGCTAAGAATGATTCCTTTCACAGTGATGATGGCTTCCTGGGTCAGGACAGTTTTCTCTGGGTCCTGAGTGTGCGGCCTGTATGTGAGCCTTTCATCTACTGAGATCATATTTGTAAATGAGATGTTGGTGGACTTGAGTTCCATCGTCTTCTTTACCGGGTCAACTACTGAATGCTCTTGCACATATGTCTTCTTCTTGCTGCACTAATGAGAGATTTTACAATGGAAGGCAGATCCCACTCTGTGCTGGGGAGTCGATGGTTGTGTAGCTTTACAAAAGGATAAACATGTCTGTCCATCACATCAACACAAAACACATTTGGGTTCATAGGGTTTAAGTATTTCTACATTGCAGCCATGGTAACCATTCCCTATGGGTGGTCAAAGACGTGCTCTGAAGTCCAGATCTTCATAATGCCAACTGGAACCGCCTGCCCAGTGTCCCGTGGAGTCCTGGGATAATAAGGCACCAGATTCCATGTATTTTTAATAAGAGAGGACACATAGTTGGATAGGTGGGCAAAGGAGTTAGATCTTGGAGGAATTGGGAGAATATGATCAAAATTTATTGTATGAAATTCTCAAGGAACTAATAAAATAAAATTATATTATGCAGTTTTGATATAAATACCACAGAAACTAGGATTAATATATCAAATAAAGAGCTACTTGCCAACTTTTAAACCTGTATAGATCTTGTTTTCTGGACCTGGCATCTGAAGACCTGAAAGAACAGGGCAAACTACAGTCTAATAGTGATGAGAATGTTACTTATATTTCAGTATAATTTTTGCATCTTTTATTATTATTATGAATAAAGTCACATTTTCTATCTGTGTATATCCTTGTTCAAGGTCCCTTTTCCCTCCCAACCCCTCTAGTCAAACTCTCTTCTGCACATCTCCCCATCTCCTCCCCAGCAAGGGCAGGAGGTCCCAAGGTCCCAATGTCCCAATATAGCTTAGTTCAGCATCTATTCCTGACAGATCCAGTTTCCTCCCTGCCAACATCTAGACTGAGTCAGGTGTTCCTCTATGGGGAGTGGGATCCAAGGAGTCAGTACAAGGTGTGTCAGATCTCAAGCTGTTCAGTGGTTGTGGTTTGCAGCTTGGGCATGCTTTGCCTCACTCAGGAGGATATTCTCCAAATCCATCCATTTGCCTGCAAATTTTAGGATATTATTTTTTCTTACTGCTGAGTAGTATTCTGTTGTGAAGTTGTACCACAGTTTGTTAATCCATTCTTCAGTTGAGGGGCATCTAGGTTGCTTCTAGGTTCTTGCTATTATGAATAATGCTGCTATGAACATAGTTGAGCTAATGCCTTTGGAGTGCGAATGTGTATCTTTAGGGTATACGCCCAAAAGTGGTATTGCTGGATCCTTCGGGAGATTGATTCCTAGTTTTCTGAGAAAAAGCCATACTGCATTCCAGAGTGGCTGAACAAGCTTACACCCCCACCAACAATGGAAGAGTGTTCCCCTTGCTCCACAACCTCTCCAGCATAGGCTGTCATCTGTGTCTTTTATCTTAGCCAATCTGACAGGTGTCAGGTGGTATGTCAAATTTGTTTTGATTTGCATTTCTCTGATGACTAAAGAAGTTGATCACTTTTTCAAGAGCTTTTCAGGCATTCATAATTCTTCTGCTGAGAATTCACTTTTTAGTTCTGAGACCCATTTTTTGATTGGATTATTCAAGGTTTTGGACTCTAGTTTCTTGAGTTCTTTATATATTTTAGAGATCAGTCCTATATCACTTGTAGGGTTGGTGAAAATTTTTTCCCATTCTGTAGGTTGTCGTTTTGTCCTATTGACAGTATCCTTGGCTTTACAGTAGCTTATCAGTTTCATGAGGTCCCATGTATTGATTGTTGTTCTTGGTGTCTGTGCCACTGGTATTATATTTAGGAAGTGGTCGCCTGTGCCAATTTGTTGGAGGGTATTTCCCACTTTTTTTTTCTATCAAGTTCAGAATGGCTGGGTTTATGTTGAGGTCTTTGATCCTCTTCTATTTGAATTTTGTGCAGGGTGACAGGCTTGGATCTATTTGCATTTTTCTACACACCGCCATTCAGCTATGCCAACATCATTTGTTAAAGATACTACCTTTTTTCCATTGAATATTTTGGGCCTCTTTGTCAAAGATAAGGTATTCATGGGTTTTTAGATTAATGCCCAGAGCCTCAGTTCAATTGCATTGATCCACAAGTCTATTTTTATGCCAGTACTGGGCTGTTTTTATTACTGTAGCTCTATAGTATACCTTGAAGTTGGGTATGTTGATGCCTCCTTATCTTGGAGTAACTATAACTACAAAGAAGTAACAGATCTATTTGACAAAAATTTTAAGTCACAGAAGAAAGAAAATGAAGAGGATATCAGAAAATGGAAAGCTCTCCCATGTTCCTGCATACATAGGATCAACATAGTAAAAATGGCAATCCTACCAAAGGCAATCTACAGATTCATTGCATTGCCCATTCAAATCCCAACACAATGTTTTATGTGCCTTGAAAGCACAATACTCAACTTCATTTGGAATAACAGGAAAGCCAGGATTGCCAAAACAGTTTTGCTCAACAAAATTTCAGTATACTTTTATACATGAATGCAGCAAAGAAACAATGATCTAAAGAAGGTTGTTTGAGTTCAGAAAAACATGATCAGAAAAATATGAACATATATCTTATTAATAAACATTAGTAAGCACTCACTAAATATTAGCAAAGTAGCTCTTTTCTAGAACTTTCTCAGGACAGACTAATTTTAACACAATTGCCTGTGTCATACAATACATTATATATGGAAATGCAGAAAATCAAGACAGAAAGACATATTCAGATTCAGGGTACATAGAAAAAAATTGGGTTCTGTAGTGATGTTCCAATATCTAACAAAAATAAACATTTCTTATAAATTTAGTTCAAATGTTTATCACCATAGGTATGAAATCACATCCAAGAACATACAAGGGAATAAAATTTATCTGAGGTAAAAGGTCCTTTGCCTTTTTTCTTGGAGCTGCTCTCACAGTTCCCCAAAGCATTATTCACTATGCATCATTGTTTTGATCTTGTTCTGACAATATGACATCATTTTAAATTGACATTTGTGAAGGTCCTTTATCATTTAGTCATGTTGGTGTTGAACAACATTTACATTGGAAAGTCTCACTTTTGAATGATAAGTTGTAGAAAGGTACAGAGACTAGATCTGTATACCATAGGGAATGAAATTTAGCCCACTAGATTACTCACTAGTAAATTTTAGTAACATTTTAGTTATTACTAAATGGTAATTCTTTTCCAAACTCTATGACTTGGTTGATATTTGTTAACTGAATGTATACAGGAATCAAGAGATTTCCCTTTGTCATTTATTCTTCCCTTTGTCATTTATTCTTTAGTCTCTTTATATTTGTAAATTTACATATTGTTTTTATTTACAGACTTATAAAATATTATTATCACTATTTAATTTTTATTGTTTTCTTAGAGACAGGCTTTTACTTTGTAGTACAGGAATTTCTAGTCTTAATGCCCTAGCCTCTGAGCATTGGGATTTTGGGTATGTGCGACCATGTTAGTCTATTTTTTGTACCCAATGATCAGATGATCAGTTAGGGTTCCTTAAATTTTGAATATGTTCTAATATCAGATATTTTTCCAATTGGTTCCAGTTGGTTACTTACTGGAAAATATTACTTAGAAGTCACCTAAATGATAACAGACTATATTGCTACTTGGACATCATTACTTCTAGGATTTTTCAATGAATAGTATTAATGATACTTATGTCAACATGTATTGTGCATAAAGATATACATGAACACATATAAGAATCTTCTTAATTTCTCATTATTTACATGCATGTAAATATATGCATACTCATAATCATAGATAAATTATATGGATACTTCTTTTTCTTTTTTTCTTTATTTATTTTGTATTTATGAAAAAAACAGTAAAATGAATTTAAAATGCTGAAAAGTTAACAATAACTATAAAGAGGATAAAAATCATAAGCATGACTTATCAAGGATGATAATGCAAAAAATATTGCTACATATTTACTTTGTGTTCAGCTTTCCCTCTGAATTTTTTTTTCCATCCCTGTATATCCTTATACAACGTCCCTTCCCCCTCCCACCACATCAGGTCATTTTTCTTCTCCATAACTCCCCATCACCTCCCTGAGCAGGGAGTAGACAGTCCTATGGTCCCACTGACCCAATAATGTTTGGATCACTCTCCACTCCTGGCCAAATCCAGTTTTGTCCATCCTCCCTCAAAAGTGAGTCAGGTGTTCCTATAGATGGAGTGAGGTCCAAAGGATCAGTCCAGGGTGTTTCTGATCCCAAGCTGTTCAGTGGATGTGGTTTGCAGCTTGGGAATGCTTGGCTTTTTTTTTCTTGTTTGTTAGTTTAGAGACCACTAATGAGTGAGTACATCCCCTGCTGATCTTTCTGAGATTGTGATACCTCACTCAGGAGGATATTCTCCAAATCCATCCATTTGCCTGCAAATTTTAGGATATCATTTTTTCTTACTGCTGAGTAGTATTCCATTGTGTAGATGTACCACAGTTTGTTAATCCGTTCTTCAGCTGAGGGACAGCTAGGTTGTTTCCAGGTTCTTGATATTACAAATAATGCTGCTATGAACATAGTTGAGCTAATACCTTTGGAGTGTGAATGTGCCTCTTTAGGGTATACACCCAGAAGTGTTATTGCTGGTCCTTGGGGAGATTGATTCTCAATTTTCTGGCAAACCTCCATATTGCATTCCAAAGTGGCTGCACAAGCTAACACTCCCACCAACAATGGAGGAGTGTTTCGCTTATTCCACATCCTCTCCAACATAGGCTGTCATCTGTGCCTTTTATCTTAGCCAATCTAATAGGTGTTAGGTGGTATCTCAAAGTTGTTTTGATTTGCATTTCTCTGATGGCTAAAGATGATGAGCACTTTTTCAGGTGCCTTTCAGCCATTCATAGTTCCTCTGTTGAAAATTCCCTTTTTAGATATGTACCCCATTTTTTGATAGGGTTATTCAAGGTTTGAGGCTCTAAATTCTTGAGTAGTTTATATACCTTAGAGATCAGTCCTCTATCACTTGTAGGGTTGGTGAAAATTTTTTCCCATTCTGTATGCTGTCGTTTTGTCAAATTGACAGTGTCCTTGGCTTTGCAGAAGCTTCCCAGCTTCAGGAGATCCCACTTATTGATTGTTGGTCTTAGTGTCTGTGCCACTGCTGTTATATTTAGGAAGTGGTCACCTGTGCCAATTTGTAGAAGTGTATTTCCTACTTTCTTTTCTATTAAGTTCAAAGTGGTTAGGTTTAAGTTGAGGTCTTTGATCCACTTGGATTTGAGTTTTGTGCAGGGTGACAGGCTCGGATCTATTTGCATTTTTCTACACACTTCCATCCAGCTATGCCAACACCATTTGTTAAATATACTATCTTTTTTCCATTCAATGTTTTGGGCCTCTTTGTCAAAAATCAGGTGTTCATAGGTTTTTGGGTTAATGTCTGGATCCTCAATTCTATTCCATTGGTGCACAAGTCTGTTTTTATGCCAGTACCAGGCTGTTTTTATTACTGTAGCTCTAGAGTATAGCTTGAAGTCAGGGATGGTGATACCTCCTGAGGATCTCTTGTTGAGTAAAATTGTTTTGGCAATCCTGACTTTTCTGTTATTCCAAATGAAACTGAGTATTGTTCTTTCAAGGTCCAAAAAATATTGTGTTGGGATTTTGATGGGCACTGCATTGAATCTGTAGATTGCCTTTGGTAGAATTGCCATTTTTACTATGATGATCCTACGGATCCAGGATCATGGGAGAGATTTCCATTTTCTCATATACTCTTCAATTTCTTTCTTCAGTGTTTTAAAACTTTTGTCAAATAGGTCTGTTACTTCTTTGGTTATAGTTACTCCAAGGTATTTAATACTATTTGTAGCTATTATAGGGTACTCTTTAGGGTAATGTTTCCCTTATTTCTTTTTCAGCTCTTCTATTTTTAGTGTATAGAAGGGCTACTGATTTCTTTGAGTTAATCTTGTATCCTGTTACATTGCTGAAGGTGTTTATCAGCTGTAGTAGTTCCTTGGAAGAGTTTTGTGGGTCACTTAAGTATACAATCATATCATTTGCAAATAGAGATAGCTTCACTTCTTCTTTTCCAATTTGCATGCCCTTAATTTCTTTTAGTTCCCTTCTTGCTTTAGCTAAAACTTTGAGAACTATATTGAATAGATAAGGGGAGAGAGGACATCCTTGTCTACTTCCTGACTTTAGTGGGATTGCTTTGAGTTTTTGTCCATTAAGTTTGATACTGGCTGTCGGCTTCTTGTAAATCACCTTAGTTATATTTAGGTATTCTCACTCTATTCCTGATCTCTCCAGGGCTTTAATCATAAAGGAGTGTTGGATTTTGTCAAAGGCTTTTTCAGCATCTAAGTATATGATCATGTGGTTTTGTTCCTTTAGTTTGTTTATATGATGGATAACATTTACAGTTTTTCGTATGTTAAACCAGCCCTGCATTTCCAGGATGAAGCCTACTTGGTCTTGTTGGATGATATCTTTTATACATTTTTGTATACGGTTTGCCAAGATTATGTTGAGAATTTTCACATCAATAATCATGAGGGAAATTGGTCTGTAATTCTCCTTATTTGTTGTGTCTTTGAGTGGCTTGGGTATAAGGGTGATTGTGGCCTCATAAAACAAATTTGGCAATATTCCTTCAGTTTCTACTGTGCGAAATAGTTTGAGGAGTAACGGTAGTAATTCTTTTAATGTCTGGTAGAATTCAGCACTGAAACCATCTGGGCCAGGGCTTTTATTTTTGGGGAGGTTTTTAACGACAGCTTCAATTTCGTTAAGGGTTATAGGCCTGTTTAGGAAATTAATTTGATCTTCATTTAGGTTTGTTAGATGGTACCTTTCCAGAAAGCTATCCATTTCTTCTAGATTTTCCATTTTTGTAGAATACAGATTTTCAAAATATGACCTGATAATTCTCTGTATTTCCTGGGGGTCTGTTGTTATGTCCCCCTTTTCATTTCTGATTTTGTTGATTTGAACACTCTCTGTTTTTTGATTATTTTGGCTAAGGGCTTATCTATCTTGTTAACTTTCTCAAAGAACCAACTCTTAGATTCATTGATTCTTTGTATTGTTCTTTTTGTTTCAATTGTATTGATTTCAGCTCTAAGTTTGATTATTTCCTTCCGTCTACTCCTAGGTGAGTTCGCTTCTAATTGTTCTAAGGCTTTCAGCTGGGCTGTTAGGTCTCTAGTGTGGGGTTTCTCAAGGTTTTTCATATAGGCATCTAGCACTATGAATTTTCCTCTTAAGACTGCTTTCATTGTGTCCCACAAGTTTGGATACGTTGTAGATTCAATTTCATTGAATTCTAGGAAGACTTTAATTTCTTTCTTAATTTCTTCCTTGACCCAGAGATGGCTCAGCTGATTGATGTTTCGTTTCCATGAGTTGGTAGGCTTTTTTTGGATTTTGATGTTGTTGAACTCTAACTTTAGGCCCTGGTGGTCCAATATGTTACAAGGGATTATTTCCATTTTTTTGTATCTGCTGATATTTGCTTTATGACCAATTATGTGGTCAATTTTGGAGAAAGTTCCATGAGGAGCTGAGAAATATGTATATTCCTTTGCCTTTGGGTGGAAGGTTCTGTAGATATCTATGAAATCCATTTGCATCATATCCTCAATTAGACTCCTTATTTCTCTATTGAGGCTCTGTCTGGTTGATCTATCCATGGTTGAAAGTTGGGTATTGAAGTCTCCCACTATTAGGGTGTAAGAATTGCTGTGGGATTTGAGCTTTAGCAGTGTTTTTTTTTTTACATATGTAGGTGCCCCTATATTAGAGGCATAAATATTTAAGATTGAAATCTCCTCTTGACCAATTTTTTCCTGTGATGAGTAAGTAGTGATCATCTTGGTCCCTTTTAATTGCTTTTAGCTTAAAGTCTACTTTGTTAGATATTAGGATTGCAACCTCTGCTTCTTTCTTAGGACCATTTGACTGGAAAATCTTTTCCCAACCCTTTATTCTAAGCCTGTGTTTGTCTTTGCAGTTGAGGTGTGTTTCTTGTAGGCAACAGAAGGATGGCTTCTGTTGTTGTATCCATCTTGTTAGTGTGTGACGTTTTGTAGGAGAGTTGAGACCATTAATATTAAGGGAAATTAGTGACCATTGATTCATATTTCCTGCCATTTTTGGTGGCAACTTGTTTGTATTTCCTTTCTGTAGGATATTCTTCTGTGGACTTATTGATTGTTTGTGATTTCATGGGTGTACCTGGGGTCCTTAGGTTGGAGTTTTCCCTCTAATACTCTGTGTAGTCCTGGATTGGTAGATAGATATTCTTTCAGTCTGACTTTGTCTGAAATACCTTGTTTACTCCATCTATGGTGATTGATAATTTTGCAGGGTATAGTATTCTAGTTTGGCAGCCATGCTGTTTTAGCGTCTGTGTAACTTTTGACCAAGCCCTTCTAGCTTTCATCGTTTCTAATGAATAGTCAGGCGTTATTCTGATGGGTCTGCCTTTATATGTGAGTTGGCCCTTTTCTTTTGGAGCTCTTAAAATTTTTTCTTTGTTCTGTATGTTGTGGCTTGATTTTAATGTGGGTCACTGACCTTTTTTTGGGATCATATCTATTTGGTGTTCTGTAAGCTTCTTGTATCTTTATAGGCATTTCCTTCTTCAGGTTAGGAAAGTTTTCTTCTATGATTTTATTGAAAACATTATCTGTGCCTTTGAGCTGGTATTCTTCTCCTTCTTCTATTCCTATTATTTTCAAGTTAGGACTTTTCATGGTGTCCCAGATTTCCTGAACATTTTGAGTTATGGCTTTTTTAGTTTTACTATTTTCTTTGACTGATATATCTATTTGAGCTACTGAGTCTTCCACTTCAGTGATTCTATCTTCCATCTCTTGAACTCTGTTTGTTATGCTTGTATCTGTGGTTCCAGCTTTTTCTTCAGGTTTTCTATTTCCATCTTTGCCTCATTTTGTGCCTTTTTTATTGCTTCTATCTCAGCTTTTATTTCAGCTTTTAGTTCCTGGCACGTTTCTTTCATAGATTTTTTTCATCTCTTCCAATTTTTTGTTTGTATTTTCTTCTCTTTCTTTAAGGCTTTTTTTCATATCTTCTTTGAGAGCTTCGATGATCAAAAAGGAATTTTTGATGTTGTTTCCTTCTGTTTCCTCTTCATTGCTCAGTTCAGGTCTTGTATTTATAAGATTGCCACTCTCTTCTGGAGTTACCATGTTTTTCTTTGTATTATTATGTAATTTTTTTGCACTGACACTTGGCCATGGCTTCAGTGGCTCATGATTAGATGGCTTCTGGTCAGTTGTGACACTCGGGTTTGTGTGCCTCCTGTCACCTCTCTGGGCAGGGTCTGAATCTACCCTTCAGGGACCCCTGTAGTTGTGTGTTTGCTCAGTTCGATGTGGCGGTTGGTAGCTGTGCAAATTCCCTCAGCAGGAGCTGTGGGTATGGTGACAGGCAGAGTTTATCTGCCCCTGCTCCAGAATGCGCTGGGACTCTGCAGACAGCACTTGGTCCTGGAAGCGGAACCGAAACCGATGGGAGTCCAAGTCTCCCTCCCAGGCTGGGATATAGGTGCTTGGGCCTGGTGACCCCTCCTCACCTCTGGGTGGGGTCTGAGTCTGTCCTTTCTGGACCCCTGTAGTTGTCAGTTTCCTCAGTTGGATGTGATGGTGGGTGGCCATGCAGATTCCCTCAGCAGGAGCTTTGGGTATGGTGATAGGCAGAGTTTATCTGCCCCTGCTCCAGAGTGTGCTGGGACTCTGCAGACAGCACTTGGTCCTGGATACTTCTTTTCTGTTCCTATTCAATACAACAATTTTATTCTAGACTTTCCTTTTCCATGTTTGTATCTCTTCTGTGGCATGAGAATATCAAATACAATTTTATCTAATTTATTAAATTTTATAGATAGTTAATATTCTAAAGTTGTCTTATCATTTCCTAAATACTTCTGCCATCTCAGAGAGAGAACATATAGAAGGACACATTTTCCTCCAATGTCTCTAACTATGCTTAGACTTTCAGCTTGGCTTTTTAATCTTCACAAGTACTTTTTGTAAAAAAAACAACAACAAAAAAACCCCAAAAGAAAACAAAACAAAAAACAGGCAGTTCACAGGACTGAGGAAACACATTTCTTTTGTCTTATCTAAAGCTGTTCAGAGAAGCGAAACCTTAAGCAATTTCATTATGGTAAAGTAAAATTTAAATATTTAGACCTTTACTGGGTACATCACAATAAGTGTTATTTGAATCAGAATTATTTTGGAAAAGGGAGCCAGCTTCAGTTGAAAAATTGCATCCATCATATGTGATGGGGGAAGCCCAAGCTCAGTTGAGCTGATGATCCTGAGTACTAAAAGAAATAAGGCTGAACAAACACTAAGTAGCATTCCTCCATCTCCTTAATTCTTTTCCTCCAGTTGCCTGCCTTCAATTCTTGCTCTGACTTCCATAGATAATAGACTATGAGTTATCAGGTGAATTAAATTATTTCCTCTCCAAGTAGATTTTGGTCATGGTGTTTTACCACAACAACAGAAACACTAACAAATGCAGTCATCTAAAGACATAAACATAACTCATTTTTCAAGTTGCTAATTTTGTATAATGGAGAATAATGAGTTGTTGAAAAAAGTTTTCTTCAAATTTTCCAAAAAATCTCATGCCTGTGGCTTATATATACCTATTGTATTTATATACGTTTTACAATTGAGCCATATAATGAGATTTTTTTTCTGACTTTACTATATACTAGATCAAATTTCTTTAAGTGTGTGTTGTACTAAGAGTGAATCATATTAGTTTTTCATTACTTTTTTTCTAATAGTAAGACATTCTACAGTAAGCTAATTATAGCCAATATTATAAACTATTAAAACCCAAATTCAAAGCCAAGTACATATTTACTAATGTATTATCTGAGTATTTACTAATTATGTTTCAATGTCTATTCCTTAACTGCCTTAAGGCTCATTTCTCCAACTGTAAAATAAGATAAACAGTTGTAGTGGGATTATGTTGTAAATATTTGATCCTCCTACTGGTTTTATAAAAAGCTGACTGGCCAGAGGCAGACAGGAAGTATGTGGGGGGGCTACCAGACTAAGAAAATTCTGGGAACAAGCAGAGATACTATAGAGGTACCAGGAGACAGAGAGGAAAGAAGCTGAAACACTGCTGAGAAAAGGTACCAAGCTGTATGGCTGAAAAAAATAAGAATCATGGATTGAGTTAAGATGAAGTTAGCAAGTTATATGCCTGGGCCCTAGGTTAATCAGCATAAAAATAATATGTGTCTGTGTAATTCTGTGGAACTGCATGTGTTTCTGTGGAACTGTTAGTCTCCAGGTCAAATCCAGGCCAGAAACTTAATACTACAAAGAGAAACACTCTCCTGGGTTTAATGAAAGAGTAAGTGACATAATTATGTATTATGGCCAGTGAATTTTAAGTAGTCAGTGAACAATCAATCTTTTTTCCTCTTTGTACTTTCCTTTTGTCACTTTCTCCACAATATGTTTTCAGATTAAACAATCATCTGGGTTTCTTCTCTCATATTATTTTTCTTCTTTTTTATTATTATGGAAAGAGGTCACATTTTCTATCCTAATATATCCTTATTCAAGGTCCCTTCCCACTACTACACATCAGGTCATTCTAGCTTCTCCACATATTGCCATGGCCCCCATGAGCAGGTGGTCCCAAGGTCCCACTGTCCCAATATTGCTTAGTTCAGCCTCCACTCAAGGCAAATCCAGTATTCTCCCCTGAACATCAAGAGTGAGTAAGTTGTTCCTCTAGGGGAAGTGGAATCCAAGGAGTCAGACCAAGGTGTATCTGATCCCAAGTTGTTCAGTGGTTGTGGTTTGCAGATTGGGCATGCATTGCTTTTTTTCTTGTTAGTTTGTTTGTTTAGACTCCACTGAGTGAGTATATCCCCTGCTTATCTTTCTAGGTTTGTGATACCTCACTCAGGAGGATATTCTAAAAATCCATCCATTTGCCTGCAAATTTTAGGATGTCATTTTTTTCTTACTGCTGAGTAGTACTCCATTGTGGAGATGTATCACAGTTTGTTAGTCCATTCTTCAGTTGAGGGACATCTAGGTTGTTTCCAGGTTCCTGCTATTACAAATAATGCTGCTATGAACATAGTTGAGCTAATGACTTTGGAGTACAAATGTGCATCTTTAGGGTATACACCCAGAAGTGGTATTGCTGGGTCCTTGGGGAGATTGATTCTCAATTTTCTGAGAAAAAGTCATATTGCATTCCAGAGTGTCTGAACAAGCTTGCACTCCCACCAACAATGGAGGAGTGTTCTCGTTGCTCCTCACCCTCTACAGCATAGGCTGTCATCTGTGTCTTTTATCTTAGCCAATCAGACAGGTGTCATGTGATATCTCAAAGTTGTTTTGATTTGCATTTCTCTGATGGCTAAAGATGATGAGGACTTTTTCAGGTGCCTTTCAGCCATTCATAATTCTTCTGCTGAGAATTCCCTTTTTAGATCTGAACCCCATTTTTTGATTGGATTATTCAAGGTCTTGGGCTCTAGATTCTTGAGTTCTTTATATATCTTAGAGATCAGTTCTCTATCACCTTTAGGGTTGGTGAAAATCTTTTCCCATTCTGTAGGCTGTCATTTTGTCCTATTTACAATGTCCTTGGCTTTACATAAGCTTCTTAGCTTCAGGAAATCCCACTTACTGATTGTTGATTTTAGTGTCTGTGCCATTGGTGTTATATTTAGGAAGTAGTCGCCTGTGGCAATTCGTAGAAGTTTATTTTTCACTTTCTTTTCTATCAACTTCAAAGTGGCTGGGTTTATGCTGAAGTCTGTGATCCACTTTCATTTAGTGCAGGGTGACAGGCTTGGATCTATTTGCATTTTTCTACACACTACCATCCAGCTATGCCAACACCATTCCTTAAACATACTATCATTTTTCCATTGAATATTTTGGGCCTCTTTGTCAAAGATCAGGTGTTAATAGGTTTTTGGGTTAATGAGTCAATCCTCAATTCTATTCCATTGATCCACAAGTCTGTTTTTATGGCAATACCAGGCTGTTTTTATTATTGTAGCTCTATAGTATAACTTGAAGTCCCAGATGGTGATGCCTCCTGTGGTTCTTTTGTTGAACAAAATTGTTTTGGCAATCCTGGCTTTCCTGTTATTCCAGATGAAATTGAGTATTGTTCTTTCAAGGTCCAAAAAGTAATATGCTGGTATTTTAGAGTTTTATGAAAATTAATCCACAACATACCCAAACTTATGGGACACAATGAAAGCAGTTTTAAAAGGAAAATTCATAGCACTAGATGTCTATATGAAAAACCTAGAGAAATCCCACACTAGAGAACTAAAAGCTCAGCTGAAAGCCTTAGAACAATTAGAAGCAAATTCACCTAGAAGGAGTAGACAGCAGGATATAATCAAATTTAGAGCTGAAATCAATACAATTGAAACAAAAAGAACAATACAAAGAATCAATGAACCTAAGAGTTGGTTCTTTGAGAAAGTCAACAAGATAGATAAGCCCTTATCCAAACTAATCAAAAAGCAGAGAGAGAGTGTCCAAATCAGCAAAATAAGAAATGAAAAGGAGGATATAAAAATAGACCTCCAGGAAATCCAGAGAATTATCTGATCATAATTTGAAAATCTGTATTCCACAAAAATGGAAAACCTAGAAGAAATGGACAACTTTCTGGACAGATACCGTTTACCAAAATTAAATGAAGAACAGATTAATTACCAAAACAGACCTATAACCCTAAAGGAAATTTAAGCTGTCATTAAAAGCCTCAAAAGTAATAAAGCCCTGGTCCAGATGGTTTCAGTGCAGAATTCTACCAGATATTCAATGATGAATTACTACCATTACTTCTCAAACTATTTCACACAGTAGAAACTGAAGGAATACTTCTCAATTCCTTTTATGAGGACACAATTAACCTAATACCCAAGCCACTCAAAGGCACAACAAAGGTGGAGAATTACAGACCAATTTCCCTCATCAATATTGATTCCAAAATTCTCAACAAAATTTTTGCAAACCTTATACAACAGTATATAAAAAATATCATCCACCATGATGAAGTAGGCATTTTTATCCCAGAAATGCAGAGATGGCTCAACATAGGAAAAACTGTAAATGTCATCCATCATATAAACAAACTAAAGGAACAAAACCACATGATCATATCCTTAGATGCTGAAAAAGCCTTTGACAAAATCCAACACTCCTTTATGATAAAAGCCCTGGAGAGATCAGGAATACAGGAAGAATACGTAAATATAATAAAGGTGATTTACAAGAAGCCGACAGCCAGCATCAAACTTAATGGACAAAAACTCAAAGCAATCCCACTAAAATCAGGAACTAGACAAGGATGTTCTCTCTCCCCTTATCTATTCAATATAGTTCTCAAAGCTTTAGCTAAAGTAATAATAGAACAAAAGAAGATTAAGAGGATATAAATTGGAAAAGAAGAAGTAAAACTATCTCTAATTGCAGATGATATGATTGTATACATAAGTGACCCACAAAATTCTTCCAAGGAACTTCTACAGCTGAAAAACACTTTCAGCAATGTAGCAGGATACAAGATTAACTCAAAGAAATCAGTAGCCCTTCTATACACTAAAGGCAGAAGGGCTGAAAAAAAAATAAGGTAACATTACACTTTAAAATAGCTGCAAATAGTATTAAATACCTTAGAGTTACTGTAACCAAAGACGTAACTGATCTATTTGCTGAATTGTTAAATCACTGAAGAAAGAAATTGAAGAGGATATTAGAAAATGGAAAGCTCTCCCATGTTCCTGGATAGGTAGGATCAACATATTAAAAATGACAATTTTACCAAAAGCAATCTTGTCTCATATTATAGAACTCTCAAGAGGAAAAAAAATCAGTAGCCTTTAAACTCATCCTCCCAAAAGGTTTTTGTTTAATGGACACATTTTAAAAGTAATCTTTAAAAAAAGTTTCCGTGTGAATGTTGTAAATTTTTTATGAAAAATTTTCTGTTACACAGGGAAAATTTACTTTAATATGAAAGATAGTAAAACTATGAAGGAAATTCTGGGATTTTTCAGATATCATAGTAAATAGGTAGCTAGACTGTTGATTTCTAAGAGAGAAGTCCTGGGAACTCTAAACTTATTATAACTGTCAGTTGTGCTAATTCTCCTCCATGATTTTCCAGTTAGCATTTTCAATTCATTTTATTTTTAACCTATATTTTAATCTGTGTTTACTAAAACCTCTAAATGCCCACAACTGAGCTAATAATATTGTACTCATTACAGATATATGAGCATCTTTCCAAAATAGTTTAGGATAGAAGTATTTATTATTTCACAGTAAAATTTTAGTCTCTATCTACCAATTTGTTCCCTTGCCTCAAGATCTTAGAACACAATTTCAAAATGTTTTAACTATGAACATTTTTTAATGCCCATGGTATTTTCCCTGAGTTGTTGATTTAAGCGTTGGTTAACCTTTTTAATACTAAAATGTTTCAAACTCAGAGACTGTGAAAATCTATTGCTAAAGTCTATAGCATTTTTCTTTACTTCAATTCTTATCTTCTTAATCTAATTAAGATAATTCTACTCAAGTATAATTTTATTAGAATTGTACTTTTCTTCTTAAAATCTAGAGATGTCAGTAACCAAACAAATATCTATAGATTAGAATCTAGTAGAATAAAAAGAAAATTAAGGGGCCTGGTTAATCCAACTGACTAGTTTGTGAGTTCATAAAGAATTGAGAACTGGCTGTACAAAACACTTTGAAGAAATACAATCACTTACAGACACTAAGAACAAAAATCAATAAGTGGGATCTCCTGAAGCTAGGAAGCTTCTGCAAAGCCAAGAACACTGTCAATAGGACAAAACAACAGCCTAAAGAATGGGAAAAGATTTTCACCAACCCTACTAGTGATAGAGGACTGATCTCTAAGATATATAAAAAACTCAAGAATCTAGAGCCCAAAACCTTGAATAACTCAATCAAAAAATGGGGTACAGATCTAAAAAGGGTATTCTCAGCAGAGGAACTATGAATGGCTGAAAGGCACCTGAAAAAGTGCTCATCATCTTTAGCCATCAGAGAAATGCAAATCAAAACAACTTTGAGATACCACCCAACACCTGTTAGATTGGCTAAGATAAAATTCACAGATGACAGCCTTTGTTGGAGAGGATGTGGATCAAGGAGAACACTCCTCCATTGTTGGTGGGAGTGTAAGCTTGTTCAGCCACTTTGGAATGCAATATGGCGGTTTCTCAGAAAATTGAGAATCCATCTCCCCAAGGACCCACTTCTGGGTGTATACCCTAAAGAGGCACATTCACACTCCAAAGGTATTAGCTCAACTATGTTCATAGCAGCATTATTTGTAATAGCAAGAACCTGGAAACAACCTAGATGTCCCTCAACTGAAGAGTGGATTAACAAACTGTGGTACATCTACACAATGGAATACTACTGAGCAGTAAGAAAAAATGATATCCTAAAATTCGCAGGCAAATGGATGGATTTGGAGAATATCCTTCTGAGCGAGGTTTCACAGTCTCAGAAAGATAAGCAGGGGATGTACTCACTCATTAGTGGACTCTAAAGAAACAAACAAACAAGAAAAAAAGCCAAACATGCCCAAGCGGAAAACCACAACCACTGAACAGCTTGGGATCATAAACACCCTGGACTGACCCATGGGATCCCACTCCAACTATAGGAACACCTGATTCACTCTTGAGGAAGGGGGGACAAAACTGGATTTGTCAGGAGTGGAGACTGAACTAAGTATTATTGGGCCAGTGGAACCATAGGACTGTCTGCTGCCTGCCCAGGGAGGGGATGGGGAGTTGCGGAGAAGAAAAAATGACCTGATGTGGCGGGAGGGGGAAGGGACCTTGAATAAGGATATACAGGGATGAAAAAAAAATTCAGAGGGAAAGCTGAACACAAAGTAAATATATGTGTAGCAATCTTATTTGCATTAGCACCTTTGATAAGTCATGCTTATGATTTTTATCTTCTTTATAATTATTGTTAACTTATCAGCATTTTAAATTCATTTTACTGTTTTTCTTGATAAATACAAAATAAATAAAGAAAAAGGAAAAATGAAATACAATCACTTAATTTCTTTGAATGGAAGTTTAATTTAGAATTTCCTCATTAAATTGAATTTCATTAAATTAAATTCCACAATATTTCTGGTTCCATGATTCATCTGTGTATCTGATACTCAGCATATCCTAGATGCCTTTAAAATTTAGAAAGAAAGGGTAATCACTAGAAAAACCAATGTCCCTATGCTTGCATATTACAATTTGGTGATTTTACATCATGCACTCTATTAAACTCAGTTACCAGTCCTCTCAGATTCATACCCACATTTAAGATCTCCCCATTTACAAAAATACCCATTCATTCTGCTCATTTTCTTACTGGAGCATAATTAAACTCCTGGTGGCCAGACACTTAAAGAAAACAAGATTTTCTTCATTCACACCCCTAAGGAAGGTCATCAATGTAGAAGTGAGGCACTGTGTTATATAGCTATGTTCTAGCCCTGAGCCCTTGTATACAATGACATCTTTTTATTTTAAGTTTACTAATGAGTGAGTATATCCCCTGCTTCTCTTTCAGGGTTTGTGATATCTTACTCAGGAGGATATTCTCCAAATCCATCCATTTTCCTCCAAATTTTAGGACATCATTTTTTCTTACTCCTGGGAAGTACTCCATTGTGTAGGTGTACCACAGTTTGTTAATCCATTCTTCAGTTGAGGGGCATCAAGGCTGTTTCCAGGTTCTTGCTATTATGAATAATATATGAACTTAGTTGAGCTAATGCTTTTGGGATGCAAATATGCATCTTTAGGGTATATGCCCAATAGTAGTATTGCTGGATCCTTGGGGAGAATGACTCCCAATTTTCTGACATAACACCCTACTGACTTCCAAAGTGGCTGAACAAGTTTACACTCCCACCAGCAATGGAGGAGTGTTCCCCTTACTCTGCTTCCTCTCCAGCATAAGCTGTCATCTGTGTTTTTGATCTTAGCCATTCTAACAGGTGTCAGGTGGTATCTCAATGTTGTTTTGATTTGAATTTCTGTGATGGCTAAAGATGTTGAGTACTTTTTCATGTGCCTCTGAGCCATTTGTAATTCTTCTGTTGAGAATTCCCTTTTCAGTTTTGAATCCCAGTTTTAATTGGGTTATTAAGGGTTTTGGGCTCTAATTTCTTTAGTTCTCTATATATTCTAGAGATCAATCCTCTGCCATTTGTAGGGTTGGTAAAAATCTTTTCCCATTCTGGAGGTTGTCATTTTGTCTTATTGACTGTGTCCTTGACCTTAGAGAAGCTTCTCAGTTTCAGGAGGTCCCACTTATTGTTTGTTGTTTTTAGTGTCTGCTACTGGTATTATATTTAGGAAGTGATCACCTGTGCCAATGTGTTGGAGAGTATTCCCCACTTTCTTTTCTATCAAGTTTAGTGTAGCTGGATTTATGTTGAGTTACTTCATCCACTTGGAGTTGAGCTTTGTGCAAGGTGATAAGTTTGGATCTATTTGCATGTTTCTTCATACTACCATCCAGTTATGCCAACACCATTTGTTGAAGATACTATCTTTTTTCCATTGAATATTTCTGGCCACTTTGTCAAAAATCAGGTATTCATAGGTATGTGGGTGAATGTCGGGGTCTTCAATTCAGTCCTATTAATCCACACGTTTGTTTTTATCAACAGATACAAAACAACTCTTTGTGACATATCAGATCACCATGGACTAAAGTTAGAGTTCAGCAACATCAAAAATCACAGCTTGTCTACCACCTCATAGAAACTAAACATCACTCAACTGAACCACCTCTGAGTCAAGGAAGAAATTAAGAAATCAAAGAGTTCCTAGAATTTAATGAAAATGAATCTGCGACATACCCAAATTTAGGGAATACAATGAAAGTAGTCTTAAGAGGAAAATTCATAGTAGTAGATGCCTACATGAAAAGACTAGTGAAATCTCACACAAGAGAACTATCAACACAGTTGAAAGCCCTAGAACTTTTAGAATCAAACTCGCCTAGATGGCAGGAAATAATCAAACTTAGAGCTGAAATCACCACAATTGAAACAAAAGGAACAACACAGAAAGTCAATGAATCAAACTATTATTTATTTGAGAAAATCAAAAAGATAGATAAACCCTTATCCAACCAAACGAAAATGAAGATAGAATCCAAATTAACAAAATTAGAAATGAAAAGGGTGATACAAAAACAGACCCCCAGGAAATACAGAGAATTATCAAGTCATACTTTGAATATCTATATTCCACAAAAATGGAAAACCTGGAAGAAATGGACAGCCTTCTGGACAGGTACCATTTACCAAAATTAAATAAAGATCACATTAAAGACCTAAACAGTCCTATAACACCAAAGGAAATTAAAGCTGTCATTAAAAGTTTCCCAAATAAAAAAATTTCAGGCCCAGATGGTTTCAGTGCAGAGTTTTACCAGACATTCAAAGAATAGCTAATATTAATACTCCTCAAGTTGTTCCATGCAGTAGAAATTGAAGAA
Organism: Sigmodon hispidus; assembly: GCA_004025045.1. NCBI lineage: Eukaryota > Metazoa > Chordata > Mammalia > Rodentia > Cricetidae > Sigmodon > Sigmodon hispidus. Next base: position 28,005 of record PVIH01011078.1, on the reverse strand, counting down.
ATACTGCCAAACCCTTTTTATGTCCCTATGTTCTTAACAAGTAAATTTTTAGAAAAAATATGGATTCTAAAGTAATTCTTGCAAATTTCTCAAATGAAAAAAAAATGGCTGTTTCTGCTTTGAACTCCCTAAAGACAATTTTTGACAGTAAATCTTACAATTTCCTTGTTATTCTGTTTGTTGACACATGTGTAGTGTCTAAGTAGTGCCTAAGGGATTGACTTTAAAATCACAAAAGCAATCTGGGTGTGATGATGCAAACCTGTAATTCCAGTGCTCAGAACTACAAGTTCTAGGTCATATTAGTCTATGCAGCGAAACTTTGTCCCTCCTCATTCTCCTAAGAACTGTGTGATAGTTTGATTTCAGTCTGACAATAACAGTTGCTTTGAATCAGAGGGCAGAGCTAGTTAGCTACTAGCTGACCAAAATTAAACAAAGAGGTTTGGAGGACTTAGGATAGATAGAAAGGCCAGAAGTAGTAGGGCAGGACTTAAGGAGGCTTTTAGCTTTAGTTGATAGAGGAAAAAACAACAGAGATAGGTCACTTATCATTTCTCTGTGTTTTCTCTGATCATTGAAGTTCTTACCCTGATATCTGACTCTTGAGTTTTTAATTGATAAAGGATAATTAGATAAACACATACCTAAGCAAGCAAAAACCATAAGAATAACAGATATTATGTTGTTTTGAGACTAAATAGGGTGTCCTTATCCTTGCTTCATAATCCAGGCTGGCTTTGGATTCAGGATCATGTTGTGTCAGCCTTCCATGTACTTAGACTACAGGTTTACAGGCACATATCTTGCACTGGATGTTGGTTATAAGCAGAAAATATGGAGTCCAGATCTATCCAATGAGATAAATTTTTAAAATTTTCCCCTTGGTGAACTATTTTAAAAAACATGCTAGTTTAATTTAGTATATTTACTTAGAATGACAAGCAAAAAAAATTATCAATATCTGAAAATATGTCAATGTGAGATTCCATGTCCATATGTGAAAATCTCACAATTTAAATAGAAATAAAGATTAGAAAAATTTAGTTTAATTATTGATGTCCATGGAAATATTTTGACCATGACATGAAAGGAACAATTAAAAGTAATGTAATACTCAAATACCCACATATAAACATGCTTTTTCTTAATCTGTTTTTTCTTCTCATCAAACCTGTTCGAATGTTTAAATAAATAATTTAGCAAGATACAATATACTTTAGAGAGTTGTCCTACTTGTTCTGTTTTCAGCCATCATGATAGTTTTACTATTTCAATAAATACAATATGGAAAAAAATGAATCTACCATGGACATCACCCTTCAAAAACAATGGTATTAAAAACTATTTATAACTACTATTTATTGACAATGATATCAGCATAAAATTAATCATCTTTGATCTAGGAGCTTATTACTTTTTCTAATAAAGTCAACCTTATGCACTTGAATGCACATATATACATATATACACATATTCTATTGAATATTTTTCCTAAGTTTTTAAATTGGATATATCTATGTATTTAGATAATTTTGTTACAGGTGAGTCTTTCAATGATAGTTTTTCAGATTCTTTTCTTCTGACATTTTTCATATCAGCATCTCTCCAAGCGATGTGGGATGTCTTTCTGTATGCGATAAATTGTTATTGAATAATAAAGAAATTGTTTTGGCTTATGGCAAGGTATCTTAAAAGCAAGTGTGAAATCCAAGCATACATAAAGGAAAAGGAAAGTAGAGTAAGACAGAGATACAATCCAGCTGCCCAAGAAGTGAGATATAATTGAGTACAGGTAAATCCCTAGCCACATAGCAAGACAGATTAATAGAAATTGGTTAAGATGCAAGAGATAGCAAACAAAAAGACTGAGCCATAGGCTGAACAGTTTGTAATTAATGTAAGACTTTGTGTTATTTTTTGGGACTGCTGGTCTGAATCTCAGGGTTAGTCCAGACTAGAAACTTCTGACCACAAATGCCATCCCAATGTAGGGCATGTATACCCACATAAAGCCTGAGGAAGCTTAAGAAGGGTTATAGAGCACAGAAATGGAGCCACAACTGTTGTATTAAGTTTTTTTGGCTCATTTTGGGTCTGGGAGGTTTGTGACTTGGCACGTGCGGCAGCGGTTGGAACTTGGTTGGCGTGGCGGCTTTGTTTTGTAAAGAAATGAATCGAACATTTATATTATTTAATATTGTTTGGCCTATGATTTAAGTACATTATTAGTTAGTTATTTTACCTTATTTTAACTTATTTTTATTTATTTTTTTTTATTTTGTGGCCTGCAGTCCGTGGCTCACTTGTTTTTTTATACGTTTGTCTTTTTTGGGGGTCAGATGGAGACTGACTTAACTCTACCCTTTTATCTGCCTGTTTGTGTTGATTTTTTATCTACTTTTATGGTGTTGTGTATAGGCCAAAACAGTGTTTTATTTATAGCATATAAAGAACATTTTATTATATTTTTTTGCTTAATTAAAAAGGAAGGTTTTAATTTTTATATAGCAAAATTACAACAGAACAACTTTTAAGCAGGAATTATAGTCACAATATTTAGTTTATTTGTATTTATAAAATTAAAGAAAATATTTTATTATTTATTTTATTATTGTGAGTCTAAAGTTTTATACCTAATATATTTTTTAAACTAAAAAGAATTATATTTATAGTTATTAAACCTTTAACCATATCAAAGACCAGAGAAGGGTATAATATTATGTAAATAAACAGGAAGTGCAAGCAACTTTTAAGGTCTTGAAAATGACAGAGATGACCCATGTCTGCCTGGACAGTCACCCAAAGTTTTTTATAACGTTGGGGCATTTATCTTTAGCTTTTATGGCCCAAAGTCTCTGTCATACTTTTTAGTGATGTAGGAAATCTGACAGTCTATCAGTTGCTTCTCTTTGTGTCTTGAAAAATGTCTGGCAATGTTTTTTGCAAAGCAGGAACTTGAAGAACTATCTCGGCTTGTTCTGCCAAAGTTTAGAGGTTATTTTTTTATGAAACTTATATGTCTAGTTTATATAGCATATTATTAAGCAGTCAATATCAAAACAGTTTTTTGTCTAGTGGCTGTTGCCACAAAGTAAATTTTATATGAAGTTTTTTTAATGTCTATCATTTTTTTTTTTTTGAAATATATTGGTGCTGTCAGGGGCAGACCTGTCTCACTGTTTAGAAAAGTCTAAGTTTTTAAAATAATCTAAATGCCATATTTTGTATGCTTTGAAGTGTTTGTTTCCAAGTTGTGTCACTGAAGTGGGCCATGATACAAAGACTCCATACTATGGTATGCAGACTTGAGATACAAAATGACTAGTTTGCTTCATGCAGCTTGAGCTGCAAAATGACATGTTCTCCTAGTCTCACAGAAGTCTCAGTTAAAGCACACGCTGCTTATGACAGATTTAAAGTTACTGCTCATACAGACAAAAACGGAACAGAGTCCAAGATGGCTTCTTAGTAGCAGCATTTTCTTGGATTAGCTCTATATGGTGTAGGCAAGCAGAGGTATGACTTTTTTAAGGGAGGCTTACAGACTCATTAGGACCAAAAAACTGGACAAGGCTTATTTAAGAACCCTTGTTGACAGAAACTTAAATAAGGTTTATGATAACTCGGTGGTGATGCTCTACTTGGTGACAATGTGGACCCTAAAATCTCCCTGTGTTAAGCTGGTGAACATCATTCCTACCAGTATCTCTACCAAATTGCCATAGCCAAGCTTTTAATCATAGCCACACCTTAGCAGGTTAAAGGTGTGGTTGAAAACAGCAACAACAAAAAATGATTAGAGATTCAAGCTGCAAACCACAGCCACTGAATAGCTTGATCTGAAACAACTTGGACAAGCACTTTGGAGCCCATTTTCTCCAGAGGAACACCTGACCCAGTCTTGATGCTAGGGTGAGGAAACTGGATCTGCCTGGAGTGGATGCTGAACTAAGCCACCTTGGGACCTTGGGACCTCCTGCCCTTGCTGGGGAGGAGATAAGGAGATGAGGAGAAGAGAGAGTGACTGAGAAGGGTGGAGGAGGAATAGAGCTTGAAAAAAGGGATATATGTGTAAAAAATGAGACTTTATTCATAATAATAATAACAAAAACCCAGTTATGCTCCAGTAAGTAAATGAACAGCATGAATGGGTGTTTTTGTAAATGGGGTGATCATAAGAGTAGATATGAATCTGAGAGTTCTGATAACTGAGTTTGATGTGGTACATGATGTAAAATTACCAAATAATAAATATATAAATAAAAATGAAAACTAAACAAAAAACCCTCAAAACATTTTACAGTATATTTAAAAATTTATGGCAGCTTCAGAGAGAAAAGTAAAAGAAAAAAGATAGACAAAGTCATTAAAAAAGAAATTGAGTAAAAATAATAATAAGCCATGTAAAGATGGAAAATGCACAAAGAGTCTGGATGTTGAATGTTATTTTGTCTTTGAATTGTTTGACTGTTGAGGAAGGAGCAAGAGCTGCTAAGACACGTTTGATTATAAATGCTGCTAGATTAATCCAATCTATGTATTTTGTAAGTGACTTGACTTTAAAATTAAAATCAAAATATGCTACGTTGGAGAAGAAAATTCCCTTTATTTCCATAGAAAATCAGAGGTTGTGGATTTATTCTGGGTTAAAGAGAATGTATAATCAAGGAAGATCCTCTGAAAGTTCTCTGGTAGGAAGAGATGGCCACATCAGCTTGCCAGAGCTGCCCATATGCAGGAAGTAGTAATGGAAAGCTACACCCAAATTCTTAAAATATTATTTATAAATGTTTGTTTTCATTATAAACTGTTATAGTCATGGTCAGTCTCTTCCTAGGGAAAAATGGGTGATATGATATAGAAATAATAAAAAAGATTGAATCTACTTTGATCTCCAAACATCTATTAATTTTAAGATACTTTACAATGGTATGGATTTTGATTTATTGATACAAGTTAAGGTTAATTTTGTTATACTATATATTTCAACTCTTATGAAATTATGTTTATGCAATTGTTTTAAAATGGTAATATATAATTAAGAAATACAAATTAGTAACTGGTTATCTATGAAAAACTTATGTTAGATTTTTTAGATATATAAAGATATATTTTAATTAGGTAGGTAATCTTCAAACACTTTAAAGACCTACAGAATATTGCATTCAAAATATTTTTAAAACTTATACTTTCTGGGAATTGAGACATATGTTCTCTTGACAGCATCCATCTGATTCAAGAGGATTATGGGCATCAAAGAAACATCAAAGAAAGTCAAAGTGGACTTTACCTTCTTTGTGGCAAAGGCGGCCACTGAGCAAAAGATTTTTATTGCCTTGACTGCTTGACAGTATGGACATGCAGGACTCATAAGAAATTGACTTCTGAAACTTTGCTAGAACAAGTCAAAATGGACCTTCAGATGGACCTAAGATGTAGACACAAGGAGAAGAAACTGATGAACTATGCCAGAATGGGCAGAGTGGTTCTTCAAGTTTCCTGTTTCACTGAAAGGTATGGCAGATATACTAAGCCTATATGCTGAAAATGCATATGCTCCAATGTTATAAAGAAACCTTGACTGACTGTCCAGATAGCCAGATGTCTCTGTCATTTCCAGAATTTGAAAGTCACTTGCAATGCACTTCCTATTCACTCAGTTAATATCATATCTTTCTGTAGTCTTTGATGAAGTTGAATATTAGATAGTTATAATTAGTTTTTCTTAGTTATAATAAAAGGTAAATTAGATTTGAAACTTTGGATTCACAAGGATAAAGTAGATGATAGAATGTTTTCTTATAATTTTTTCTAAATGAAAAATAGAATCGATATTGTAACTGTAATTCTTACTTGATAGCTGTTTTGTTATATGTAATTTTGCTATGTTGAAATTAAAACCTTTTTTGATTAGATAGAAAACAGGAAGTGATGTGGGATGTCTCTCTGTATGCTGTAAATTATCATTGGATAATAAAGGAATTGTTTTGGCCTATGGCAAGGCATTTTGCAAGCAGGTCGGAAATTCAAATCTAAACAATGGAGGATGGACTGAAATAGAGACACAATCCAGCTGCCCAGGAAGCAAAATATAATAAAGTACAAGCAAGCCTCTAGTCATGTGGCTAGCATCCATGAAGGCTGAGCCATAAGGTGAACAGTTTGTAATTAATATAAGACTTTGTATGATTATTTGGGACTGCTGGTCTGGATCTCAGGGCCAGTCTAGATCAGAATCTTATGACTACAGTATAGCATATGTGGTACTGTGTTATCTCTTTGTGCTCTGAAGAGCAATCTCTTAGCTTCTAGCAGTGGAAGAGACTTACATGAACAAAAATTTTTCATCTGAAATTTTATGACAGACTATCATTGGATTCTATTACAAAAATTTTATTTGGTGTTGTAATAAAAACCTGGAGCTAGATATTGAGAAACAAGCTGAAATATCAGAGAGACAATGGAAAAAGCCACATCAGTTTTCTCACCTACTCAACTCTTCAGGCTTGTCTTCCCAAATTCTACAACTCAGTCCTTTTGTCCTCATCAGAAAGAGAATCCAGGAAAATGAGTGAACTCTTGCCTCCTCTTTTTCAGCTTAGCAACATTTCTTCCTACTTCAACTTTCCTAGTGCTGGGATTAAAGGCGTGTGTTACTACTACCTGGCTCTATTTGGCTTTGAACTCTCAGAGATGCAGAGATCCAGAGGGTTCTCTGTCTCATGAGTAATGGGATTAAAAGCTTAGGAAGCCACTAAGCTTGGCTCTGTCCCCTGATTTTCAAACAAAACATACATTACCACAAGATCCATAAGTTAATAAATAATAATAAATAGGTGTTTTTATAAGAAATATAAAAACATGATAGACACACATCCAAGTAGAGATATAAACTGGCACAATAACTCTGGAATATTTTCTAGTTATATCTAATCAATCTAAATGTAAGTATACCTCAGAAACAAACAAGGCAACACCTAGTTTTACAACTATTAGAGATGTAAATACATGTTTACCAAAAGACTTTCTTCAAGATTATTATGGCAACATTACTAAGAATAGCTGAGAAGCTACATAAATGAAGTTTCAGGAACATGACTACCTAAACAAAATCAGAAGGAGGATAACACATTGTACAAGCAAACCTGGAAGAAAGGAAGCCCATCAGATATCAACCCTATACAAAGAACTACAGGCAATTAAGGAATGCTGAGAATGGCAGAAATAGTCTTCCCTTGAAAAGAGCAAATTAGTTGCTGATCTAATACCAAATGGTAAATTCTGAAAACATAAAAATACAAGTAAAATTTTGTGGAGCAAAATATATTTATATATTTAGAAATATATACACATAGAAAACAAGAATTAAGAAAAAAACAAGTCATGAATTTTAAAGAGGGCAAGAGGATACATGCAGGTTGGAGGGAGGAAAAAGGAAGAAATAGCTGAATATAACTCAACTATAATCTCAAAAAATAAAAAAACATAAGAACATAGTCAAAGAGTTAGGCAGGATGGCATACTCCTACAGTCTCAGCACTCAAGAAATAGAATTTTTAGGTCAGCCTATGTTACATAGCAAGACCCTGTCTTTAGAAACTAAAACCCAAATCAAAACAAAACTGAAAAATAGCTAATGAAGGAAAACTATGGGCTCAGTTATAAGGAATAAATTAATGGTAGTCTGTTAATGCATTGAATTTTATGTAATGATGAGAATGAAGAGCTCCTAAATAGAAAGCAGATAAAATGTATAGCATATTATTGCAATCATGTGAAATTCTCAATCTCGTTTGTATTATTAGAAAGTTCATAGTGGCCTCCTTCGGTAAGAATAGTGACAGGAAGTAGTCATAAGGGAACCGCTGATGTACTTGTGACCATTGCTTCTTAATATCAGTGCAACATTCAGAGGCTGAGTTAGTTTGAATGTATGTTGTTCATTTAACAACATACTTGTGACATGTACTTTTCTATATGCATGTTGTATTACAAAGAAAAGATTTTCTAAATGACACTAACACTTGAAAACTGGTAAGCTGTCCTGAGATGAACAGGATCTCTAAATTTGCCCTAGGTTTAATTGTTATTGTTATTACTATTGTCTCTGTTTAATTCCATTCCAGTATGAGATGAAAATGGCTTTTGTATCATGTTCATTTTGAGGTTATGAGAACAATTAGATACTGCAGCTTAATTTTCACAGCACATTCTTATTTTCCTGTATTAACATTTGCCATTTATTGTTCAGTAATAACAAGCTTTTGCATAAACAATATTGTTATTATCAATCAATGATGTACAAACTGTCAAAGTAAAGCAAAATTTATGTGAGTTAGTAACTTTGACAAATGTCATCACAGTCCAGCACCCTGCTAATCATAGTTATAGATACTGCATCAGGAAATAGTCCTTGAAAATTTAATTAAATCCTATTATGGAGTCTAAAATGAATGTAAAGGGCAAGGCAAGGGAAGTTAACAAAAAAAGAGATGATGGAACAGCAGCCTATTGAGTTGAAGTGATATCTTGCCGTGTAAACACAAAGATAATTAAATTCACAGAAGATACTAAATTGGAAGGTGCTGCCTTGACCAGCAAACACAGAGAAATCATTCTTTTTGGACTTGGAAAGGTTAAAGCCAGGGCAAAAAATAAAATTAAATTCATCCAGGGAAATGTAGAAGCTGCTATGCCTAGGGAAAGTAATCTGAAACACAAATATTCTGTGTCAGAGAGATGCTGGAAAGGCCAGTATCCCGAGAGAGACTGAGGAGAGAAGAAGCATAAAAAATTAGTCACCAGAACCTGGTAGGACTGTAAGGAAAGAACAATGATTGTTCTCAGCTCTTAGGAGTCATTTGTCCTTTCCCTATGAGTTACTGTGGAAATTATTTCAAGGTCAATAGAAATTTGGTAAGGTAGAAGTGTCACAAATGTGGAATGACATAAGGGAGACGGCAGTTGCCTGTATGATCCTTACATTATTACTCAGGACAATCAAATTTCTTCTTCAAAAATTATATGCAAATATACATTTTGTGTGTGTATTAGTGTGTATATTTGTACATGTTTATTCATTCTTGTTGTATCATTGTGTCAGTTGATGGATTTATTTGTGAATCCTGAGCTGTGGTTTGTCTTGTTCCACATTGACCTTGAGCTCACCAGACACAAAAGCTAGTCTCAAATACTCTGAACCTTGCCCTTCTTTGTCTATTCTCTTTTGTTTGCTGCATTTACTAGAACTGTGCATAATATAAGCTATTCCTGAATGGATGCTGTATATTTTATAAATAATTCATAGGATCTATTACATGGTCTGTTTTGTATTAAGAAACATTTTATTTCCTGATAGAAACTCCAGTACTAGCAAGATGTCAATAAAATAAAAGCAAGCAAATTTTAGAAAAATAACTCTGAATTACTATGATTCCAGTACATATTTGTGTAGGCTAAGCCCTGTTCTCCCATACTCTGACCAATTATATAATTTTGGAACTCTTATAGTAAATTCATTTTCTGCTGAAAAAATGATTCAATTTTTGCAATGTATAATGAACACTTATAGAGTACTATGTAAAAAAAAATTACAATTCACCCAAAAGAGTTATTTGCAGTATGCTAAACACACACACACACACACATTTTTTTTTTTAGGAAAAATTTTGACCATGGTATCTTAACTGAAAGACTCAAGAAGACTTGGACTTTACACAGCTTGTATTGGTTTGATTCTTTCAAACATATCCTGAAATGAGAACTTGGATGTGAATAATCTGTCTGGTAAGTTGATCCCTGAGAACATAAAATATGAGTTCATTTTGGAAGAATCATATTTGTGAGCAACTGGACCTTTAACTACACTGAGGATTCCTCTGAGAAACTGTGTAACATGCTTAGAGCTGGTTGATACCTCCAGAAAATGGGAATGTGGGTTCATTTGCCCACAATTCCTCATATGTTGGCTTTATTTTGTTCTTACTGGTAAGCAAGAAAAAATAAACATAAGAATTCAGTTGTGAAGCAATCAGAACTCTATTTTTTCCCATCAGGAAGGAAAATCCCTATGTCCATACATATGAGGGTTGTTCAACACCAAAATGGCAACTCTAGGCAGGAGTTGGGATTGGTGGCTCAGAAATGGTAGAAAGTTTGACATCTAATTGCAATAGCTGTCTCTTTTTTGTACATGTTTGGCATTGGTGGATACAGAGTGTAGGAGCCTCAGTGAAAAACTAGTGGCAGTGATAGGCACTGTATTTAGAGGAAACATATGCCAAGGAATTGTGGCAGGTTTTGTCAAATCTGGTTGAAAGAGAACTTGAAAATTATAAAACAAGATGCTGGACACTTCTGTCTCAAAGTCAAGACTCCTCCACCTAAAACAAGGCAACTTCAATATAAATAAGACTCATGTTCAAGAGTTTTAAGGAGTGTAAACAATTTAGAGAGTGGGGACAGCAAAGCAGCCTCATTTTCCACATTGGAAAATAAAAAAAAATATGGACCATTAACCAAAAAAAAAAAAAAAACCTTCAGGAATCTTTGGCCATTGAACGTTGCCTCATTGCAAACTCCATTTCATCTAAGACTGGAGAAAATTATCTACTTACACATTCATGTTAGAAGTGACTCTAAAAATATAGGTGGAAGCTGGAAGCAGAGAAACATAACAGAGTTTGTCATCTGTTAGCAAAACAAATTATTGAGAGCGTTTTTGGAGGTTCTGGAAGGGGCACACATCTACTCACATGCTTTTGACTGAAGTCCAGTCCTCTATTTTGGGAATGTTGTCTTCTTTGACCTAGTGATCTAGTATGCAGCTTAAGGAGGGAATCATATGGAATAGTGAGGGAGGAAGAGAACACCTTCCTATTCAGCCAGATTAGCCTAATCTACCCTGGCCACCAGATGTCACAGCTCAGTGACCCTCACATTTGTGCAAAACAAATTCTTAACATTTTTAAAGTCATCATACTTCTTTGGTTGGGACATAGGCACATATATTTCTATAAACAAAATGTTTCCTATCAATTTCTACTTATGTCATGTTTTAAATTTTTAGAATACCTATTATTCTTTTTTATAAGTAAAGAAAAGATTATATAGAATAATAATTATGAAATATAATTTTTGTAATACTATTATATGCATATAATCAGTAAGCCACAAGTGTTTAACACCTATGTAGTGTGGTACTTACTGTGTATTCACCATATTGATAGTTTATAAGGAATAATTTTATTGAGTTTTTAGCCAGTCATGTTTGATTCTGTCTTTGTTCTCTGGAATAGCCTGTTTCTTGTTCCTGGCCATGGTAGCAGTGTCAGTAATCAAGTTGCTCTCAAGCACTGGGCTTCAATTTGGACCAGCCACCCATTGCTCACTCCCAAAAGTTATATGCCACCTTTGCCCAGCATACCTTGCAGGCAGGACAGATTGTAGATTGAATGTTTTGAGGCTGGGTTGATGTCTCAGTCCCAATGCTGAGAACCTTGTCTGGTTATAGATGATGGACAGTAAAGACTTCACATCCCCCTTTACTAGGAGAATACTAGCGTCACTCTCAAAGATTCCAGGGGAGTTTCTTCTGCTCTAGGTTTCCACCTCGATCCCCAAATGACCCTTAATTCCAGTCATCTCTCCTAATACTTTCTCCCTCCATCCCTTTCACTCTCATATGATCCTTCCTGTTCCCATCCCCACATACCCCAATCCACCTGAAAAATCTATTCTATTTTTTCTTCCCAGGGAGATCTATGCATACACCCCACCTTACCCCTTGACCCCTCCTCTCTGGGTTTGTAGGTTGTAGCATGATTATCCTTTATCTAATAGTCAATGTCTACTTATAAGTGAGTACATACCATGTTTGTCTTTATGGGTTTGAGTTACCTCACTCAGGATGATCTTTTCTAGTTCCATATATTTGCCTGCAAATGTCATGATGTCTTTAACAGATGGATAATGATAGTCTGTTATTCTAATAGATCTATGAATCTCTCAACTGTCATTAGAGAAGCTTCATCCAGAAACTAATGAGAGCAGATACAGAGACCCACAGCCAAACACTAGACAGAACTCAGGAACCTGGTGGAAGAGGGAAAATAAGTATTTTAGGAGCCAGAGGGGTTGAAGACACCATAGGAATATGGCCCATAGAATCAACTAAGCAGGACTCACTGAAGCTCACAGAGGCTGAACTAACAAACATGGACCCTGTAAGGATCTGAGCAAGGTCCTCTGCATATACATTATTATGGCCATATAGCTTGGTATTCTTATGGGACTCCTAACAATAAAAGTGTCTCTGACTCTTCTGCCTGCACTTGGGACCCTTTTCCTCCCTACTGAGTTGCCTCGTCTAGCCTCAATATAAGGATGTGTGTCTAGTCTTTATTGTAGCTTTTAACTATGGTATAATAATATTATACCATATTCAGTTAATATCCCTGGGAGGCCTGCTGTTTTAGGGGAGTGGTGGAGGAGGAGTGTGTCTTGAAGAGGAGAACTAAGAGGAATGGAGGGAAGAAAAACTGTAGATGAGTAAGATATAGCATATGAAAGAAGAATAAAAAATATTAAAAATATATTTTAAAAAGTGTTTATAATAAAATCCAATGTCTTCTCTTTTTCTTTTTTATGGTTTTAAAAAACTTTTTAATTCTTGTCAAATTTTATACAATATAATTTTATAGTATTCACAATATGTTCCTCTGAAGTGAAAATGTCTTTCTGTATTCTGTGAATATCATTGTTTAAATAAAGGTACTATTTTGGCCTTTGGCAGGCATCTTAGAAGTAGGCTGGGAAATTGGAGCATAGATAGAGGAAGGAGGGCAGAGTCAGAAGAGATGTGATCCAGTCACCCAAGAAACAAGATGTAAAGAAATAGTAGGCCACTGGCCACATGGCAGGACAGATTAATGGAAATGTGGTGAATTAAGATGTAAGAGCTAGTTAGTAATATGCCTGAGACATAGGCTGAAGAGCATGTAATTAATATAAGCCTCTGTATGACTATTTGGGGCTAGTCAGTCTGGGACAGCAGGTCTATGGGTCTGGACCACCAACTGGACAGGCCAGAAACTTCTCATTACATACTTCCCTTAAGTCCCCCTAGACAGACTTTCACCTTTATACCTCCTCAGGTACATATCCTTGTTTATTTTAATGACCCATGGTTTCTAATTTGTGAGGCTCATATATATTTCTTGGTGTGGAGTCATTCACTGGAATCTACCTTAAAGGAAACCAGCTCTTCCTCTCCCAGAAGCCATACCATGCCCATAGCCTCTCAGTTAGGGGTTGGGCTCTTAAACACATCTCCACTCCATGCTGAAGAACTGTTTGATTGACTTGATATTGGGCAGGAATGTGGAGGCAACCTCAGATGCTGTCAGTCTATGTGTTTAGTAGCCCTTTTTTTTAAATTTTTAAGCCAAATTTTGCTATATAGGCCAGGCTAGCCTCAAACTCATTATCATCCTGCCTTGGTCTCCTAGACAGTGAAAGTTTAAATGTATGCATTTGTATACTTACCTTGTAATGTATTTTTTTTCTGAGCAAAAAAAAAAATCTTATTTATTTATTTATTTATTTATTATTTATTTATTTAATAGCACAACCAAGCTTACCCTCCTTTCTCTCCTCCCAGTGTCTTTCTGTCTCGCTCTCAATCAACCCCTTTATTTTTTTTTAGAAAACATAAGGTCTTCCATAGATATCAACCTGCTATGACATACAAAGTTGCAGAGAGATGAAATACCTCCTCTCCCATTAAGGCTCAATGAGGTAACACAGTGAAGAAAAGGGCCCCAAAAGCAGGCAACAGAGCTAGAGACAACCCCTTCTACTTGTTTCAACAAGAACACTAAAATACACAACTATACCATATGTGAATAAGGCCTAGGTTAGTCCTATACAGGCTTCCTGATTGTTGGTTCAGTCTCTGTGAGCCACTATGAATCCAAGTTAGTTGATTCTGTGGGTTTTCTTGTGGTTTTCTAACTCCTCAGGTTTCTACAATCCTTTTTCCCTCTATTCCACAGGATTCCCCAAGCTCTACCTAATTTTGATTGTGGGTCTCTGAATTTGTTTCCATCAGTAGCTAGATAAAGCCTCTGATAACTGTTGGCCTAAGCATAAATCTGTGAGCATAAAAGGATATTGTTAGGAATCATTACATTGACTTTTTTTGTGAGTCAGGTTTGATACTCTCCTAGGTCTCTGGGCTATCCATTCCCTGAGTCCTGGCCTCCAGGTAGTGTCAGGGGTAGGCTCCCTCCCATGTAATGGGTTTTAAGCTGGGCCAGTCATAGGTTGTCCACTTCAACAAGTTCTGTACCATCTTTACCCCAGCACATCTTGTATCTTGTAGGTAGGACAAATTGTAGGTAGAAGGTTTTGTGAATGGATTGGTGTCCCAGTTTCTCCCCAGAAGTTTTGCTTGGTTATTAAAGATGGCCAGTTCAGGCTCCACAACCCACATTGCTAGGAGTCTTAGTAGTGTCACCTTCATAGATTCCTTGAAGTTTCTATTGTGCTAGGTTACTAGCTTATCCCACAGATGCCCCCTGGTTCCAATTGTCTCTCTCTGTACTATCTCCCTCCATCCCTCCATCCTATACCACCTAATCTCTTCTGTTTCTTTTCCCACCCTCATGCAGACTCTTACCCCCATTCAGAGTGAGATTCATTTATTCCTCCTTGAGCAATGCTTGTTACTTAGCTTCTCTGGATCTGTGGGTTATCTTTTACTTTATGGCTACTATTCACTTGGGACTATATACAATGCTTGTTTGTTAGGATATGAGCTACCTCACTCAGGGTTATGTGTCCTAGTTGTATCCATTTGCCTGTAAATTTCCTAATATTATTACAACCTAACTTCTAAGTTTAGCAATTGAGAAAGAAACTCCTCCTGTAATGGAAGGGATGGACTTTTGTAATATGAGCACTTACTTCTAATATTCATTTCCCTCAGCAAAGAGGATCCACTGATTCTAACTGCCAATCTAAAGACTTTCACTAGAACAAGCTCATGATTCTTCCTAAAATACTACAACTTATGTACAAGATGAACCATCTAATAGTAAGCACTTAGAATAATGTCTGGTAAGCAACAGTAATCTATTAGTACATTATGTACCTTACTTACTTTATTCCCACAAAAATCTTTGGAGTAG
Source organism: Sigmodon hispidus (assembly GCA_004025045.1). Lineage (NCBI taxonomy): Eukaryota > Metazoa > Chordata > Mammalia > Rodentia > Cricetidae > Sigmodon > Sigmodon hispidus. The sequence continues at coordinate 12,811 of PVIH01011078.1, read as the reverse complement.
GTATTACAACTACTAAGAAACAGACACTGTTTTGAGACTGTTCTTGAATGTGCTACTCTAGCCTACTTTGCAATTTTATTCAGGCTCAAATTTATAGAGAGCAAAATGAAATGAACCCTGAGAGAAGCATACAATAAGCACATTGTGCATATTGTAAGGCTTATTCATCTTCATATTTCCTTTTCTCACTTGAGCATGTTTTTTCCAGTTTTCTTTTGTTCTGTAGCATTTTTGCAATGCTCAGAAGAACTTGAAAAGGCAACAGAAGGTGATTGTACTCTCTTTTAACTGGAACTCATCATTGCTGGTGTGACAGTAATGATCAGCCCTTGTAGCAGAGCCTGCTTAACATGAATTCACCTGAATATATGTGGAAATAATGGACACACCTGTCAGCAGCTATTGCAGTGAAGTTTTATGATATTCACTTAGTACCCTGAAACATGTAGCTGAAATGAGTTTTTCCAACAGCTTCCTTTGAGTGAAAATGGCAAGCACATCGGTGAGAACATTTGTTAGGTTTGTAATCACTCAGCCAATCAGGTGTATAGTTACATGCAGAATCATACTGAAAAATAATGAACAAATTTCTTAATTTGTTGCTGAGAAAGAAAATATTGGTCATATTTTTTTTAATTTTTAATTTATTTAAAAGGTTTCTTTAAATTTTGCATACAAACCACAGTTCCCCTTCCCTCCCCTCCTCCTACTATCCCCCAGCTTCTCCCTACTCTACCCCTCATCCACTTCTCAGAGATGGTAAGGACTCTCACAGGGAGTCAATATAGTCTGCATATCAAGTTGAGGCAGGACTAAACTCATCCACCATATGAAGGCTGAGCAAGGTATCCTTCTACAGGGAATGGGCTCCAAAAAGCCAGTTCATGTACTAGAGATAAATCATTTTTAAATTTTGATCCATTTGGTATGTTCATGGTATACAACTCATAAAAATCTATCTGAAAGTATGAGTAATTGGGCATGCTCTCTCTTCTTTGTCACATGTTCATTAACTAAAAACCACTTTGAATATTGAATTTAGATTTTGGCTTTTTTCTATTATGGGAGTTGTTATGTTGATTTAAGTATTTCAACTAACACATTTTTAAAGAAAAAATTAACTTTTTAATATTTTCTTTGGAATGTATGTAAGACTGGCCATACCTTAGGAGTAGTTGCACAAAATTTATAGTAAACGTGAAAAGACCAGTGTAGTGGATTGGATGAAAATGACACCCATAGGCTCATAGGGAATGACACTTGTAGGTATGTCCTTGTTATAGTAGCTATGGCCTTGTTGGAGGAAGTGTGTTTCTGTGGGTTGGATTTTGAGGATTCAGATGCTCAAGCTTGGCCAGTACCCGCCCTCTCTTATCTGCCATTCCAGATGTAGAACTATCAGCTCCTTCTGTATCACCATGTCAACCTGCATGCCATCATGTTTCCTGCCATGACAATAATGGAATAAACCTCTGAACACTAAGCCAGCCCCAATTACTGGTTTCCTTTATAAGAATTCTGTGGTCATATTATCTCCACACAGCAATAAAAACTCTAAGACAGTCAGCAGTCATAGTTTAGTGACTTCCTGGGTTTTCATGTAAATATGTGTATCTTTTCAGGAAAAATATTTTCTTAGATGTTTCTAAAGATTAGCAGTAACATTCAGTTTCAAAATGTAATTACCAATTAGAATATGTAAGAATTAGTATCTTAGTTACTGCTCTATTGCTGTGAGGAGACATCATAACCAAGGCAATGTATAAGAGAAAAATATTTGAGGGCTTGCTTACAGTTTTAGAGGGTTAGTCTCTTATCATTATGATAAGAACCTTATAAGCATGGTGCTGGCACAGCAGCTGAGAGCTTTACACCCTGATCCACAGGCAGTAGGCAGGGAGGTAGCCTGGACCTGGTGTGGACTTCTGAAATCTCAAGTCCACTCCCAGTGACATACATCCCCCACAAGGCCACAACTCTTAATCTCTGTCAAATAGTTCCACACCCTGGTCACTAAGTATTCAAATATATGAGCCTATGGAGTCTATTCTTATTCAAATCACCACAAATAGTAAATTAGAGGGTGGACATTTTGTAGTTCTTCTAGGTTTATTTGTTTTCTCCTAGAGTAAGTATCTAGGCTTACTTATTTTTGAAACAGCTAAAGATGATTTTCTCATTGCAAATATAAAATACTCCTGTACCATATCCATTTACATTTTTTTATTCAAACTTTTATTTGGGGTACTGTTGGGGGACAAAGGTATTATTTAAGAGTTGTTTGTTTTGCCTTAGTCTTTCCCTAATTTAGCTGTGTAATTTCTTTTTATAATAATAGTTAATGAAATAACTATTGCTATTTTTAATTCTTTTTCCTTTTTATTTATTATTTGGTGATTTTTACATCATGTACCTCATCAAACTTAGTTTTCAGAATCATATTCACTCTTGTAATCTCTCCATTTACAAAACTGCCCATTCATGTTGCTCATTTGAGAATTTGGGCATAGCTTTCCATTACTACTTCCTACTTGTAGGGGACGCTGGCAATCTTCTGGTGGTCCTGAGCCTGGATCATCTTAATTATCAGCCTTGAAGCCGTTGTGGACATTTTTTTCCTTTTAGAAATTTTTCTTTTTAAATTATTAATAAAGTTTCATTTTTATCCATGCATCCCCTTGTTCAAATACCCTTCCCCTCCCACCCCTACAAGTCACTCTTCTCCCCATCTCCTTATCTCCTCTCTGGCAAGGACAGTAGGTCCCAAGGTACCAAGATCCCAAGGCGGCTTAGTTCAGCATCCACTCAAGGCAAATCTACTTTCCTCATCCCCACATCAAGACTGGCTCAAGTGTTCCTCTGAAGGGAATGGGCTCCATGCCCAAGCTGTTCAGTGTTTGTGGTTTGCAGCTTGGACATGCTTTGCTTTTTGTTTAAAGTCCACTAATGAGTGGATACAGCCCCTGCTTATCTTTCTGGGATTGTGAAGCCTCGCTCATGAGAATATTCTCCATACTCATCCATTTACCTGCAAATTATAGAATATCATTGTTTCTTACTGCTGAGTAGTACTCTGTTGTGTAGATGGACCACAGCTTGTTAATCCATTCCTCTGTTGAGGGGCAACTAGGTTGTTTCTAGGTTCTTTTTTTCCTCTTTTTTTATTATGGATAAAGACACACTTTCTATCCATGTATATCCTTATTCAAGGTCTCTTCCCCCTTCTACCTCCTCCAGTCACTCTCTGTTCTCTACATCTCCCCATCTCCTCCCCAGCATGGGCAGGAGTTCCCAAGGTCCCAATATTGCTCAGTTCAGCATCCATTCTGGGCAGATCCAGTTTCCTCACCACAACATCAAGACTGAGTCAGGTGTTCCTCTAGAGGGAGTGGGATCTAAGGTACCACTCCCAGGTGTTTCAGATCCAAAACTTTATTTTTAACCCAGAATAAATCCACAACTTTTTATTTTCTATGAAAATAAAAAAACTCTTCCTCAAACTGGTATATCTATTGATTTCATTTTTAAAGTCATTATTTGCAAAATATGTAGGGTAGATTAATCTAGCAGCATTTGTAATCAAATGTCTCTTAGTAGATTTTGCTCCTTTCTCAGTTATCAAACAATTCAAAGACAACATAGCAAAAGTATCCAGATTTTTTATGTATTTTTTCTTTATGTGGCTCATTACTGCTACTTTATTTTTTTTAATTACTTTCTCTATCCTTTTCTCTTTTTCTTTTCTCTACCAAGCTGATGCATATTTTAAACACACTGCAATCCCTGTTAATAATTTCTTTGTCTAAATCTACCTTTACTATATATCTCTTAACTTTTTCTGATCACACTTTTAGTATGGTCAACCAAGGCTAGGTTGATTCTACCCAAGTCTTTAATCTAGTTTCATAGAGCATATAGTTTTTTAGGAGAGGTACTGACAAGAGTCAGTACCATTTTCCATCCCAATTATGGGGAATTTTAGGGGCCACATTGTCACCAAGTAGAGTACCATCACCCACTGCTCATGAACTCAATTTAAATATTTGGCAGCAGGGCCTCTTAAAAGAGCTACAGAGTTTTTTTTTTTTTTTTTTTTTTTTGCCACTAATGCTGAGTCAAGAAGCACCTCTTAAAGGAGTCATACCTCTGCTTACTGCCAGCAAACAGAGCTCTCTACAGAAAATGCTACCAAGAAGCTGTCTTTGACTCTCTTTTCTTTTTGTCTATGTGAGCAAAAATTTTAAATCTATCATATGCAGGTTATGCTTGTACTGAGTCCCTTGTGAGACTTCAGAAGCCAGCTTTGTTGCAGCTTTTAAATTACATGCCACAAGCCTGACACTTTGTAGCTCAGGTCAGTATACCAGGCCATGGTGTCTCTGTACCATAGCCCACTTGAGAGACACAACTCTAAAGCTGTTTTTGGCTCCCTTTTGGAATATTTTTTAAAGCTTTCTTAGGTCTATGTAGATTGTGTCGATGATGGAACACATTTGTAGCCTGATGTAGCCCTGAGATCCAGACCACCTCACAGTTGCTTAGTCCTAATAATCACACTAAGTCTTTTATTAATTAAAACTTGTTTGGCATATGGCCAAAGGTTCTTGTTAGGTAGTTTTTGCATCTTTTTTTAAATTTCTTACTGTTTGGCCTATGTCTCAAAAATATTATTAGCTAGCTCATTCATCTTAATTCAACTCATTTCTAGTAATGTATCTGCCAGGTGGCCCGGCCCATGAGTCATCTGGATTTTTTACATGACTCTTCTTCTGAGGTAAGATGGAGACTAACTGACTCTGCCCTCCTTCTATCCGTCTCTCCTATGATGCTCCACCCACACCTATGGTGTACCACATAGACCAAAACAGTTACTTTATCTTTTATTTACTTTTATTTTATTATGAATAAAGTCATAGTTTTTCTCCATGTATATACTTGTTCAAGCTCCCTTCCCCCTCTCACTCCTTCCATTTGTACTCTTTTCCACATATCTTTAGCTCCTTCCCAGCAAGAGCAGGAAGTTACAAGGTCCCAATATGGCTTAGTTCTACATCCACTCCTGGCAGATATACTTACCTCACCCCAAAATCAAGACTGGGTCAGGTGTTCCTCTGGAGGAAGTGGGATCCAAGGTGTCAGTAAAAGGTCTTTAAGATCCCAAGCTGTTTAGGGTTTGTGGTTTGCAGCTTGGACATGCTTTGCTATTTGCTTTTTTGTTAAGAGTTCACTAATGAATGAGTACATCCCCTGTTTATCTTTCTGGATTAGTGATAACTCACTCAGGAGTATATTCTACAAATCCATCCATTTGCCTGCAAATTTTAGGATATCATTTTTTATTACTGCTGAATAGAACTCCATTGAGTAGATGCAACACAGCTTGTTAATACATTCCTCAGTTGAGGGGCATCTAGGTATTTCTAGGTCCTTGCTATTGTATTTCTGCTATGAACATAGTTGAGCTAATGGCTTAGAAGTATGAATGTGCATCTTTAGGGTATACACCCAAAAGTGGTATTGCTGGGTCCTTGGGGAGATTGATTCCCAGTTTCCTAAGAAACCTCCATACTGCATTACAAAGTGGCTGAACAAGCTTACACTCCCACCAACAATAGTGGAGTGTTCCCTTGCTCTGCAACATCTCCAGCACAGGCTGTCATCTGTGCCTTTTATCTTAGCCAATCTGACAGGTACAAGAGGGTATCTCAAAGTTGTTTTGATTTGCATTTCTCTCATAGCTGAAGATGTTGAGAACTTTTCAAATGGCTTTCATTCATTCATAATTCTTCTGTTTAGAATTCCCTTTTTAGTTCTGAACCCCATTTTTTGATTGGATTATTCAAGATTTTGGGCTCTAGTTTGTTGAGTTCTCTATATATTTTAGAGATCAGTCCTCTATCACTTGTAGGGTTGGTGAAAATTTTATCCCATTATGTAGGCTATCATTTTGTCCTATTGACTGTGTCCTTGGCTTTACAGAAGTTTCTCAGTTTCAGGGGGTCTCATTTATTGATTGTTGATTTTAGTGTCTGTGGCACTGGTGTTATATATTTAGGAAATGATTGTCTGTGCCAATTCATAGAATGATATTTCCCACCTTCTTTTCTATCAAGTTCAGAGTGGCTGGGTTTATGTATAGGTCTTTGATCCAATTGGATTTGAGTTTTGTGCAGGGTGACAGGCTTGGATCTATTTGCATTTTCTACACACTACCATCCAGCTATGCCAACACCATTTGTTAAAGATACTATTTTTTCCATTGAATATTTTGGTCCTCTTTGTCAAACATCAGGTGTTAATAGGTTTTTGGATTAATGCCTGGACCCTCAGTTCAGTTCCATCAATCCATAAGTCTGTTTTTATCACAATACCAAGCTGTTTTTATTACTGTAGCTCTACATTATAACTTGAAGTTGGAGATGGTGATTCCTCCTGAGGTTCTTTTGTTGAGCAAACTTGTTTTTGGCAATCCTGGCTTTCCTGTTATTCCAAATGAAGGAGAGTATTGTTCTATCAAAATATTGTGTTGGGATTTTGATGGGCAGTGCATTGAATCTGTAGATTGCTTTTGGTAGAATTGCCATTTTTACTATGTTGATCCTACCTATCCAGGAACATGGGAGAGCTTTCTATCTTCTGATATCTTCCTCTTCAATTTCTTTCTTCAGTGATTTAAAATTTTTGTCAAATAGATCTGTTACTTCTTTGGTTATGATTACTCCAACGTACAATTTGCAGCTATTATGAAGGGTAATATTTCATTTATTTCTCTTTCAGTTCTTCTATCTTTAGTGTATAGAAGGGCTACTGATTTCTTTGAGTTAATCTTGTATCCTGCTACATTGCTGACAGTATTTATCAGCTGTAGAAGTTCCCTGGTAGAATTTTGTGGGTCATTTATATATACAATCATATCATCTGTAAATCGAGATAGTTTTACTTCTTCTTTTCCAATTTGTATCTTTAACCCCTTAATCTCCTTTTGTTCTCTTATTGCTTTAGATAATACTTTGAGAACTATATTGAATAGATAAGGGGAGAGAGGACATCCTTGTCTAGTTCCTGATTTTAGTGGGATTGCTTTGTGTTTATCTCCATTAAGTTTGATCTTGGCTGTGGCCTTCTTGTAAATTGCCTTTATTATATTTAGATATTTTCCCTCTATTCTTGATCTCTCCAGGACTTTTATCATAAAGGAGTGTGGGATTTTGTCAAAGGCTTTTTCATCATCTAAGGATACGGTTATGTGTTTTTTTTTCCTTTAGTTTGTTTATATGATGGATAACGTTTATTGTTTTTCATATGTTAAATCAACCCTGCATTTCTGGGATGAAGCCTACTTGGTCATTCTCCTTCTTTGTTGTGTCTTTGAGTGGCTTGGGCATTAGGGTAATTGTGGCCTCATAAAAAGAAATTGGCAATATTCCTTCAATTTCTACCATGTGAAACAGTTTGAGGAGTAATGGTTGTAATTCTTCTTTGAATGTCTGGTAGAATTCTGCACTGAAACCATCTGGACTGGACTTTTTTTACTTGGGAGTCTTTTAAAGACAGCTTCAATTTACTTTAGGGCTATAGGTCTGTTTAGGTAATTAATCTGGTCTTCATTTAATTTTGGTAAATGGTACCTGTCCAAAAAGCTATTCATTTCTTCTAGGTTTTCCATTTTTTAGAATATAGATTTTCAAAGTATTACCTGATGATTCTCTGGATTCCCTGGGTATCTGTTGTTATGTCCCCCTTCTCATTTCTGATTTTGTTGATTTGGATACTCTCTCTCTCTGCCTTTTGATTAATTTGAATAAGGGTTTATCTATCTTGTTGACTTTCTAAAAGAGACAGCTCTTTGATTCATTGACTCTTTGTATTGTTCATTTTGTTTTGATTTATTGATTTCAGGTCTAAGTTTGATCATTTCCTGCCCTCTACTCCTTCTGGGTGTGTTTGCTTCTAATTTTTTAAGGCTTTGAGCTGTGCTGTTAGTTATCTAGTGTGGGCTTTTTCTCGCTTTTCATATAGGCATCTAGTACTATGAATTTTCCTGTTAGGACTGCTTTCATTGCATCCCACAAGTTTGGTTATGTTGTGGATTAATTTTTGTTAATTTCTAGAAAGACTTTGATTCCTTTCTTAATTTCTTTCTTGACCCAATGGTGGTTGAGCTGAGTGATGTTTAGTTTCCATGAGTTGGTAGACTTTCTGTGATTTTTGATGTTGTTGAAATTTGGCCCTGGTGGTCCAATATGATACAAGAGATTATTTCCATTATTTTAGTATATTTGCTTTATAACCAATTATGTGATAAGTTTTAGAGAAAGTTCCATGAGTAGCTGATAAATATATATATTCCTTTGCATTTGAATGGAAACTTCTGTAAATATCTATTAAATCCATTTGTATCATTAGACTCTGTGTTAGACTCCTTATTTCTCTCTTGAGTCTCTGTCTGGTTGACCTATCCAGGTTGAAAGTGGGGTATTGAAGTCTTTCATTATTAGGGTGTGTAAACTGATGTGTGATTTGAGCTTTTGTAGTGTTTTTTTTTACATAGGTAGGTGTCCTTCTATTAGGGGCATAAATATTCAGAATTGAAATCTCCTCTAGAACAATTTTTCATGCGATGAATCACTAATGTCCATTGTGGTCCCTTTTAATTGCTTTTAGCTTAAAGTCTACTTTTTTCGATATTAGGATGGCAACCCCAGCTTGTTTCTGAGGGCCATTTGATTAGAAAATCTTTTCCCAACTCTTTACTTTAAGCCGGTGTCTGTCTTTGTGGTTGAGGTTTGTTTCTTGTATGCAACAGGATGGCTTCTATTTTTGTATCTATCTTGTTAGTGTGTGTCTTTTTATAGGTAAGTGGAGTCCATTGAAATTAAGGGAAATGAGTGACCACTGATTGATGTTTTCTGTTATTTTTTAATGGTAGCTTGTATGTATTTCCTTTTCTGGGCTTTTCTTCTGGGTGATTATTGATTGTTTGTGGGTTCATGGGTATATCTTGGATCTTTAAGTTCAAGTTTTCCCTGTAATGCTTTCTGGAAGGCGGGATTGGTAGATAGCTATTGTTTCCGTCTTTCTTTGTCATGAAATATCTTGTTTACTCCATCTATGGTGATTAATAATTTCGCTGGGTATAGTAGTCTAGGTTGGCAGCCATGCTCTTTTAGTGTCTGTATAACTTCTGACCAAGCTCTTCTTGATTTTTTCTTTTCCATTGAATATTCAGATGTTATTCTGATGTGTTTGTCTTTATAGGTAAGTTGGCCCTTTTTTTGAAGCTCTCACATTTTTTCTTTGTTCTGCATGTTTTGTGGCTTGATTATTATGTTGCAAGCAAACTTTTTTGGTGGGTCATGTCTATTTGGTGTTCTGTAAGCTTTTGTATCTTTATAAGCATTTCCTTCCTTAAGTTAGGAAAGTTTTCTTCTATGATTTTATTGAATCTATTATCTGTGCCTTTGAGCTGGTCTTCTTCTTCTTCTTCTTCTTCTTCTTCTTCTTCTTCTTCTTCTTCTTCTTCTTCTTCTTCTTCTTATTCTTATTCTTATTCTTATTCTGTTCCTATTATAATCAGGTTAGGTCTTTTCATGGTGTCCCAGATTTCCTAAACATTTTGTGTTTGTGTTGTGGCTTCTTTGGTTTTAGTATTTTTTTGATTGATGTATCTGTTTTTGCTACTGAGTCTTCCACTCTAGGGATTCTCTCTTCCATCTTTTGGATTCTACATCTCTTGGATTCTGTTGGTTATGCTTGTGTCAGTGGTTCCCGCTCTTTTCTTCAGGTTTTCTTTTTCCATTTTTGCCTCATTTTGTGCCTTTTTTATTGCTTCTATTTCAATTTTTAGTTCCTGGAATGTTTAGTTTATTTTTTGCTTTACCTTTTCTTTGTTTTCTTTCAAGGATTTGTTCATCTCTTCCAATTTTTTGTTTGTATTTTCTTCTATTTCTTTAAGAATTTTTTTTATATCTTCTTTTAATGTTTCATTAATCTCCATAAAGGTGTTTTTGGTGTTGTTTCCTTCTGTTTCCTCTTCATTGCTCTCTTCAGGTCTTGTAGTCATAGAAATACCAGTTCCTTTTTGTGTTGCCCTGTTGTTCTTTATATTATTATATGTATTTTTGCAACGGCATCTGCTCATGGCTTCAGTGGTTCACAATTAGTCAGCCCTCTGTCAGTTGTGGCAAGTAAATTTGTGTGTCTCCTGTCTTCTCTGGGCAATTGGTCTGCTTGATCTCTGACTCTGCTCTGGATAGAGATCTGAATTTCAAAGCCTCAGTCCTCTGATGATGCAGTTCATTCTGGAGGCAGGGCCTGGTCATGCAATGTCCCCTCTTTTAGATGTCACTGGAGGAGCCTCTCACAGTCAAAGCCTAGCTCCTGTCTGCTAGGGAGAGTCTGAGATCAGACCCTAGGTTTTGACATCAGTCCTGGAGAGGGACTCTCTGGAAGGGTGTTTCAGGTGCCAGAATCTGCTCACCTGTGGATGGAGGTCTGAATTTCAAAGATCTAAGTCCTTCTCTGATGATGCAGTTCACCTTCAAGTTTTTACACCTTAATGCAACCCATTTCTTTTAATTTAAATCTTGTCAATTGGCTTACCTGTACTTTTACATCTTGTTTTCTCAGAGACAGCTCACATTGTCTCCCTGTTACTACCCTCCTTCCCCTTTTTCTATGTTTAGATTTCCTGCCTGGCTCTAAACTGGCTTCTCATAAGCCAAAATAGTTCCTTTATTATCTAATGGTAATTCATAGCATAAAGAAAGACACCTCACATCAGGCATGCTTTTTATATTACAGAGTGGGCTTCAACTCCAATTTAATAGCTGTTGGGTACCACCAGCATATAAGTATGTCTATACCTTTCTGAAACCCTTCAAAGCCTAAAAATATAAACATGAAATACTAGGCCACATTTCCATGTATTAGTAGGACATCTGTGTATCTTTTTTTTTTATAGTAATATCTATTGAGATCATCAGCTTATTTTAAACTGAGTTATTTATCTTTTTGATGTTGGCTTGTCTGGATTTTCTAATTCTTCATCTGATACCATATTTTTAGTATTCAATATATTGTATATTTGCTCTGTTGAAAAATTTATCAAGAACAAATACTTTACATTGATGCAATCTCTCTCTCTCTCTCTCTCTCTCTCTCTCTCTCTCTCTCTCTCTCTGTGTGTGTGTGTGTGTGTGTGTGTGTGTGTGTGTCTTCCTGCACTTCAAAAAAATCATTGACCAGACAAATGTCAAGGAGCAGTTCTCCTATACTGTCTTGTAGGATTTTTTTTTTCCTTTTGTCTTTTCAATTTTTTCCTTAACATGTATTTCCCTCTTAAAACTATTTTTCCTATATTCTGTAACTTTTGGAGCATTGTTTCCAGTTGTGTGTGTCTCAGCATTTTTAATAAATATTTTGTTAGTTCTTTTCTATAACTCACTGTATATTTCAGTGTTTGCTATTTAATTTCACCATATGTATACATTTCTAACTTTTCTCTTTATTATTTATTACTAGGAATAATATGTGCTAATGGGTGACCCACAAAATTCTTCCAAAGAACTGCTACAGCTGATAAACACCTTCAGCAATGTAGCAGGATACAAGATAAACTCAAAGAAATCAGTAGCCCTTCTATACGCTAAAGATAGAAGAGCTCAATAAGAAATAAGGGAAACATTACCCTTCATATTAGCTGCAAATAGTATTAAATACCTTGGAGTAACTATAACCAAAGAAGTAACAGACCTATTTGACGAAAATTTTAAGTCATTGATGAAAGAAATTGAAGAGGATATCAGAAAATGGAAAGCTCTCCCATGTTCCTGGATTGGTAGGATCAACGTAGTAAAAATGGCAATTCTACCAAAGGCAATCTACAGATTCAATGCACTGCCTATCAAAATCCCAACACAATATTTTTTGGACTTTGAAAGAACAATACTCAATTTCATTTGGAATAACAGGAAAGACAGGATTGCCAAAATAATTTTACTCAATAAAAGAACCTCAGGAGGTATCACCATCCCTGACTTCAAGCTATACTCTAGAGCTACAGTAATAAAAACAGCCTGGTACTGGCATAAAAACAGACTTGTGGACCAATAAAATAGAATTGAGGATCCAGACATTAACCCAAAAACCTATGAACACCTGATTTTTGACAAAGAGGCCCAAAACATTCAATGGAAAAAAGATAGTATATTTAACAAATGGTGTTGGCATAACTGGAAGGAAGTCTGTAGAAAAATGCAAATAGATCCAAGCCTGTCACCCTGCACAAAACTCAAATCCAAGTGAATCAAAGACCTCAACTTAACCCCAACCACTTTGAACTTGATAGAAAAGAAAGTGGGAAATACACTTCTACAAATTGGCACAGGCCACCACTTCCTAAATGTAACACCAGTGGCACAGGCACTAAGACCAGCAATCAATAAGTGGGATCTCCTGAAGCTGGGAAGCTTCTGCAAAGCCAAGGACACTGTCAATAGGACAAAACGCCAGCCTACAGAATGGGAAAAGATTTTCACCAACCCTACAAGTGACAGAGGACTAATCTCTAAGGTATATAAAGAGCTCAAGAATTTAGATCCCAAAACCTTTAATAACCCTATCAAAAAATGGGGTTCAGATCTAAAAAGGGAATTCTCAACAGAGGAACTACGAATGGCTGAAAGGCACCTGAAAAAGTGCTCTTCATCTTTAGCCATCAGAGAAATGCAAATCAAAACAACTTTGAGATACCACCTAACACCTGTTAGATTGGCTAAGATAAAAGGCACAGATGACAGCCTATGCTGGA